>JAJOZX010003830.1:162500-192500 GCA_023014485.1 Bathynomus jamesi
TTCATAATATCTACAACCACCGCGAAGAATGGTCCTTCATCAAATCAGAAGTAGTTCAGAGACTATTTTAAACGTGTCTTAAATGTAATACCATTTTTTTAACGTTTATTCAAACGTGTTCAAAGCATTTTTTTAAGTTTCGTTGCGGGGAATCGCTACGAAGCTCAAAAAACTCTTTGAAGAAGTCTTTTTCCCTTTGAAGTGATTGAGTATTGTGTCTTGCAGCCCTCCAGTATGGAAATCTCGATATTAAAATCGCATGGAAAAGCATCAAAAGATAATCCAGAAACCATCACGTAACGCTGGTCAACAGAGAAGAGTTACAGAGAGAGAGAGAGAAGAGTTACAGAGAGAGAGAGAGAGAGAGTCATAATATATACATATTTTTATTAAGGTGAAACGTTTCGGAATAGCGTATTCCATCCTCAGTGGTTTAATGTATATAAACAATATCAAAAGATTAATCCCATCTTAAAATATTAAATGTACGATAAACGATAAACAGGTTATAGGCTATAAACTATTCGTCAGACGGTTCAAAACTTACTTAAAACAAAGTCGTCTAATAGTTGATGAGTTACTGGCATTGAAGTCAGGTTTGAGTTTGTAAATACAAAGCGATTTGTTAGTGTTAAATTTATAAGATACGAAGCTCCTACACCAAAAGGTGTTCCAATGACAACAAATGCTGATAAGGATGATCTTGTATGATGGAAGTGGATGCTTTATTTAAAGGCAGAGTAAAACGAGTTTGAATTACGAAATAGATTAAAACAAAAATTTTTAAAGGTTTTATCCTTAACTAGCCACTAAAAATCACGTTCAAAACGTCATACAATGTCGCAAAATTGGTTAAAATTCGCGGATAACTAACCAATGTCAAAGTTGTTAAGTTTTTCACCACTTTATAAATGTCAATGTGACACTGTATGGAGACGTATATTGGTACAACCAAATGCCACTTCGAGTCACACCTTCAAACAACTGGGAAATCAGCGTTTTAAATAAAACAGCCAGTTCCGTCATACGAGATCATTGCCATCAGCATTTGCTCTCTTTTGAACTACTTCGTAGCGGACTTTCTTATCTTATAAGTTTAATATTAAACAATCGCTCTGTATTTACAAACTCATACGTAACCTTAATACTAATGACTCATAAACTGAATTTGTTTGTTTCAAGTGTTTTCAACCTTCAGACGAATAATTTAATTATTATATTTTAATTTAATTATATTTTAATTCATACATTGCCTATCCTTTGTTGTTCCCGTTAATAGTTTAATATTTGATTAATCATTTGTAATTGCTTTTAGACATTAATCCACTAAAAATGGAGTACATTTTTCGGAAACGTCTCGCTTCAGTAAAAAGATGTGCAAATACTGTATTATAACTGATGTTCCTCTTCTTCATTCCTACTTGGTACGAGTTTCGCGCGTCGATCTTTTATCGTACGGAGGGTAGGCTCGTGGCCTACCTCTAGAAATGACTTAGTGAAGGAGAAAGTTGCTTTCTTGAGTTCTCCATCTCACGTAGCGAGGTATACCCAGCTCATCTAGGATTCCCCCGATCCAAGTATCTAGTCTTCATTTGAAGATGTCCACATCGACGTTATTAACTTTTCAAATTTGTTTCGGTAATTGATTAAATAGGCTTGGTTCTCGACGAAAAAAACTACTTTCATTCAGGATTGAGGATGTTCCTCGTCTAGACGTTAGTTTGGGAATAATGCGCACTCGGCCTTTCCTATTTTCCACTGTTGTTTTGGATGGTTATACAGTTCAGTTTCGGGTTAGGTCCTAGTCTTTTATTATTATTTTACACTCGTAAATTATGGTGTACCTCTCTCTTCTTCTTCTTTTTCTTCTTCTTTCCAACAAACATATTTAATTTACATTATCTCTCCCGCTAATTTTGTCTTTTGAATCCCCTTATTATGGCTGTGAAAATTATCTAAACTCCTTCAAATTACCTAATCCCTAGTTTGTTTTTTTCAATACGGAGACGTTATTAATGAGCTACATGCTGGGCTCAGTATGATCAATGTTTTCAGCAAGCGAATCATTACATTCCTCTTACTTCTTTTAAAGGTTCTCCCTATCTGTTCAGTTACTTATTTTTAATTATTTATTTATTTCGCTTTGTTATTATCCTTATTTTTTGTCTCAAATTTTGCACGGTCGGTTACGATAACTCGTAAATCTTTTGCTTTGGAGTTTCTCTGAATTTTCTGTCCATTTAGGGCGTAGTAATCCATGAATTAGTGCTTCATTTTTTTTTTTTTTTGTATGTTAAAAGTTGAAAATATTTTATGTTAAATTTCATGTTAAATTTTGACCATCTGTATATTTAGTTTGAGTTCGTTTGTAAAGATTTTATATCACTAAAATTTCTACATTTTTGGCTAATTTTTGTATCCCAAGCAAAGGATGTTACTGTATTACTGTATTACAGGATACTTCATTATCTACGGTATATGGTGAACATGATTAGGAATAGCAGTGGCGCTAATACCGTTCCTTGTGGTACAGAACGACATACTGTACCTCCAATCTCGCTCTCTCTCTCTCTCTCTCTCTCTCTCTCTCTCTCTCTCTCTCTCCTCTCTCTCTTCTCTCTCTCTCTCTCTCTCTCTCTATATATATATATATATATATATATATATATATATATATATTGTGTAAACGTTGTTGTGAGTATAGGCGTGTGATTGTCTATTAGCTGAACGTTTAATGGGTGTTCGAAACATAGGAAATTTCCGATAACTTGCTGTTCCTATACGCAGTCCAATTTCATCTCCATGCATATTCCTATTACCACTTTAGAGCAAACGCACCCTCGGACAGCCTTCGGGCTGCTTTTGGGCCACAATTGGGCTATCTTTGGGATATGGCTCGGTTGCTGTTGAGATGCTACCGAACTGCGGCTAATATTTGCACAATCAAAACTCCATTTTAGTTGCATGGAGTGTTTTCCATTCATTACAATATTCATCGGACTACAGTTGCCATCTTTCATCTGCGTCCAGGTGACTACAAACTTAAAAAGATTTTATTATTAATGTTATCAAGTAAAATTCATATATATATATATATATATATATATATATATATATATATATATATATATATATAATATACAAAGGAAACATAAACCAATATTTCCGAGTACTTTGGGACTTGTTACAATTCCTCATCAGAAAATGGTACAGAGAAAGAGAAGTAAGCCAGTTTAACCTATTATGGACCAAAACTATTGTTTGTTTTTCTTTATTTCCTGATATTTCTCGATATGTTCAACTTCGGAGAGACTTTAAATCAGTGATGCACAAACCCTGGCCCGCGGGCCAAATGTGGCCCCCACTGGTCTTTTCAATTCACATTTTTCACATGAAAAGGGTAGCTACCAAAGAAAAATCTGAAATATTACCCCTGGTTATAAAAATGCATATTTATAAAAAATAGAATATCTATATATCTGGCCCCTACATATAAAACAGATGGTTGGTTTGGCCCTCACATCAAAAAAGTTTGTGCACCACTGCTTTAAATAAACATGAAATAATTATCTGATACAGAAAATTTTAAATTAAAAATTAAAAATTAAAAATTAGTATTTGAAAGTTTCGCTTTTAAGTTCTAACTTAAAATGTATTGTTAAAATGGGTCCCAAAAAAGGGACAATGGACGTTCATCGGTTAAGTACTGCGGGAATACCCGCCATACCCAACACACGCACACGAAAGAAAATCTGATCAATGTTACTAATTCCAGTGTTAATTTAAAATGACTTCATCAACCTTGATTAGCTACTAATGAAAATAATTTAACATTAACTTTAACAACGTCTTTAAGAGCGAACACTAAAAAAGTTATGATAAATTAACTCAATTTTAGCATTTTATTTTCGGTTTTAGCTTCGGTTAATTCAACTTTGTTTCATAAATGCTGTCACAATG
The DNA here is from genome assembly GCA_023014485.1 of Bathynomus jamesi. Lineage (NCBI taxonomy): Eukaryota > Metazoa > Arthropoda > Malacostraca > Isopoda > Cirolanidae > Bathynomus > Bathynomus jamesi. The sequence continues at coordinate 166,461 of JAJOZX010003830.1, forward strand.
TTTTTCAGACTTCGTTTATACAACACTGATTAATCTTCTGCTTATTGTCAACCTCGCTTCAACGTTGTCATCGTTGAACCATCTTATTATTGTCATTTGGAATTCATAGTGATAAACAAACTTACTCTCGACTTCTGGCCAAAACCCTAAGTTGACACTTGACCTGATTAATAGTCATTCTTTTTTCTTATGCAAGAAGGAGGGGCCAAAGGCGAATGCCGCTAAAACGTCCCACACCCCCACACCACCAATAGAGGAAGAAGAGAACCAAAATCAAGATCCAAGGTTTTCGAGATGCCTAAAAACATTGTTCCAGAGTTAACCGGTTGAGTAGATAAAGCTTGAAAAGAGTGATTAACCCTCGCGTTAGAAATACAGAAAAGGAATGAGAATCTGTCGAAAGTCTGGTACTGCATGCCACCCCATTCAAGAGAAGCCCACTCCATACAGGGACAGACAAGACCCCTGTACAGAGACAGCAACTGAGTGGGGGATGAAGAAACTGAGGAGCCGTACAGCACACCTAACCTATAAGAAACTGTTTTAGAAAGAGAGTATATCCAAGGGTGTAAAAGTAACGAAATAATTTTACTTAAGTACCATACTTAAGTAACTTTTTCTAGTATCTACTTTTTAAAAAGTATTTATATATTCAAGTACTTTTACTCTTAGTAATTTTTGGGAGAATTACTCATACTTTTACTCAAGTACAATTCATTTTACTCATTTCGTTATTATTCTTAAATTATAAGTTAAACATGACAGGGAATATGCTAAGAATTGAGGATAACTATAGTATAATATTCATTTAATATGTTCAAACAGGATTATGTAAGAGTTCTGCATCATAAATTTTGAAGGTAAACACGAGTCACATGACAAGGGATATGCTAAAGGTTGAGATAATTATAGAATATTTGTAAATCTTCATTTAAAATTTTCAGCCCTCTTCGTGCGAGGCTTGACTGTAGCAACTTCGAAAATCAGTTGCTTCTAAAATTGAATAAGAAATTTTGTGCATAATGTAGTTGGTTTTAATGGTTGTATGCGTATACTTGTTTTTTAATTCCTTATATAATTTATTCTGAAACAATAAGATTTGTGCAGTATTTATTACTGGCATGACAGTTGTAACAAGTTTATGCATAGTTGCCTGCATGAGTTGGCTTAAATCCTAAATGTAGTTCTGGATACCACAGTAATCAATTATATACAACAAATGTGTTGTAGATACCTAAAAGAAGGACAAAACGTCACTGGTAATTTACGTAATTTGGCAAATCTTTTACATACAGCGTTTTGTTTAAAGACCTTATGGCCCACAACATAAATGTACCAATATGGTTTGCGAGAAATGTAGGCGAGTACTTTTTACTTTCGTATTTGAGTACTTTATTCAGTAGGTACTTTTTCATTCTAACTTAAGTAAATTTCAGGATGGATACTTTTACTTGTACTTGAGTAACTTTTTGATAAAGTACTTGTACTTGAAATTGAGTAACATATTTTAGTACTTTTTACACCCTGAGTATATGTGATCTTTCCAGGAAAGATCACGGGAAAAGGAAACACCAAGAATGTTAAGAGAAGAGGAAGGAATGAGTTGTGTATTGTTGAAGGTAAGGGGATAGTCGTGTGGAAGGTTATGAGGAGTATACACTCAGGTAGGGTGGATCGATTTTACATTTTTTCGATTACCATATTCTAATAGAGACAAAACCTTGCGCATGCATGAGAAAATAGCCTCTGCAAAATCTTAGCTTAATAGGTAATCATCTTCTGCCCCCGGCAGAGCGATGAAAATCATATTTTAGTGGTCAAAAACGTATTTTTCTTATAATTTTTAAAATATTTCAATATGCATCAAAATTATTCCTAATAACTATAAAGTCGATGAAAAAGACCTCATATGATCGTTTTTCCAAGCGCGTTTTCCTACGTTAATATCTTTTGCCCCCGGCAACAACGTCAAATGTTGAAAAAAATAGGTAATTTATATACATATTTTCAGATCGGCTCTTTGTCTTAAATAATGCATTTATATATTTCCAATAGCATTTATATCGTTGCTTAAGCATGAAATAACACACGCATATTGAAATATTTTAAAAATTATAAGAAAAATACGTTTTTGACTACTAAAATATGATTTTCATCGCTCTGCCGGGGGCAGAAGATGATTACCTATTAAGCTAAGATTTTGCAGAGGCTATTTTCTCATGCATGCGCAAGTTTTTGTCTCTATTGGAATATGGAAATCGAAAAAAATGTAAAATCGATCCACCCTAGTATACAGGTGAAGGAACTGTGTTTTTGAGGCATTGAAAGCAGCAAGGTTTTCTCTACCCCAGTCAGAGATAGAGGAAAGATCAGAGGTCGGATGCATCATAGCCGTCCCACGCGAAGCATGAAATGACTGTTGAGAAGGACACTTTGTGAAGCGGGTGGAGAATTGAAGACTGGAATCATTGGTATAGGAGTGGATAGGACAAGAAATGCGACTTAATAGATCATTGATCAGATATAAATGTGAAAACCTATCCAATTCTAATTTTTCTCGCTCTTTCTGGCACCTAGCCAAGAACCTCTTCATCAACTTTACTTCTTCTTCTTTCCCTCCTCTTTTCCATTCCGACGGCTCAGTTGGCGTCTTTTTTCCCCGATAAAGCTGAACTCTTCGCTCAAACTTTCTCCTCCAACTCAACCCTAGACGATTCCGGTGCTGTTCCTCTATGTCCTCTCTCTGACTTAATTATGTCTGCAATTAGAATTTCTTCTAAACATATTTTTTCTGCGTTATCTGGGCTGAACTCTGAGAAAGCGTACGGTCCTGATGATATCCCTCACTCCCTCCTGTTGTTCTCAAGAACTATGCTTACTGTGCTTTAATTTCTTGCCTTTTTAAGATTTTTTTAATCAGTCCTCAATGGGAAGATTCTTAAAAACCTCTCTTCTCACAAACTTCTTTGAAATAGTCAGTATGGGTTCCGTATTGGCGATCTTCTTGCATATCTCTTACTCTTGGTCATCCTCCTTTCGGGATTTAGGTAGAACCTTTGCTAATGTGTACACATATCGAAAGCCTTTGATAGAGTCTGGTATAAATCCTTAATTTCCAAACTGCCCTCCTTCCATTTCTATCCTTCTATCTGTGCTTTCATCTCTGATTTCCTTTCGGGCCGATCTATAGCTGCGTTTGTAGATGGCCGCTGTTCTTCTTCTAAAGCTATTAATAGTGGTGTTCCTTAGGGTTCTGTCCTGTTATCCACTCTTTTCCTTTTATTTATCAAAGAATTTTTGCATGATTCTGGGCAGAAATGCAGTATAAGCTAGGTGAGAATCAGGAGTTGGAGGGTGACGGTACCTTCCGAAAGCTTCCTCTCTGTTGCCGATAGCATTAAAACAAGCAAAGTTAAGCCAAGGTTTTTTTTTGTTAGTAGTAGGAACAGAATATAGAATGTACACCTCCATGCCAAAGAGAATCACCTCCGTGAGGCGCTCAGCGCACTCGGAGGAGCCCAGACCACGGAAGCAGTAATCATTCCATAGAAAATCAAAGAAGTACTGCCTAAGTACTTTTCTCTAGTCTATCCACATCTCGCGTACGATATTACCGCATATAAAAATGCTTGTGATTGCATCATCAACCTTTTAATCATAAACCAAAAGAGAATTAGTAAAAAAATAAATAAAGGTAATTATTTTGCTCATACATCCGAAATCTTGAAGCAACTTCTTATATTAAAATTTAAAGACATATTTGAAATACAGATGCGATACCTAATGTTCACATCTACAAAACAATTTGCTCCGATTATAACCGTAAATATAATAGACTATCAAACACGTCACGAACTTTATAAACAAAGTGTATATAGAGAATGAATATATCTCAAGGGTAAACTATACTCTTCAATGTAGTAGAAATTTGTACTCTCATTTAGTGGTAGAATAATGAAGCAATCTACCAAATGAATTAAAATCAGTCATTGTTCACTTATCCTTTACAAAACACTTAAAACTTAACAAATTTCAGTTATTGAAAGCTACTCTTACCCCAAAAGGGTACTCTTACCCAAAAAACATACTGTATACAGTAACTGACGCTTCTTTCCCAAATGCCCCAAAAAGAAATGGTGACACTGATCATTTATTATTATTATTATTATTATTATTATTACTAAATTTTTCACTATTCTTCCAATTATTTCTTCTATTATTCTTTACTTCATATCCCTATTCTTTGTATTATTCTTTTTTTTATATTTTCATAGCTCGACATTCATTATCTCCTTCTATTATTATCTTATAATTTGCGTAAAATGTAAATATTTAAAATATAAGACAATATGTCATAGTCAGTAAAGTTCTTTTTAGTCTTTATATCTTTTGTAAAAGTCTTAGAATTTATATCTTAATAATGGTAGATGGTAATAATGGTAGATTTTAGATTATATCTTAATTAATGGTAGATTACAGTCTGTAAAGCGAGTACGCTCGTTAAACACTCAAAATAAAACCTTCTAAATGCGGAACCTTTAACTTCTTTCTGCGAGTGCATTCTTTTGGGAAACTTTTTCCTTCTTTTGGGTATCAAAACTTTCTTGTCAAATGATACAATAACTTCTTTTAATGGTACGTAACTTCTTTAGAAAGAAGAAATTATCTTAAAAACTTCTTTTTGGAATGATTTGAGACAATAGAAGATAATATTTCTTTATATAGAAAGTTGAGGGAAGTCTTTGTTTTCGTTGAAAGCAGTTTACAACTGTAAATAACTGTAAACTATCCGTAATAATAAAAATATATTTACCTTCGTAAACTCTGGATATATTTGTAAATAAAAAATGGAATTGAATTAAATGTACGAAAGAATATTAATCAAGTAAAATGTCAACTTAAAGTTTTGACCAAAAGCCGTGAATTTATTTACATTCACAAATATGTGTTGCTTTTTTTAACTAAAATTTGTTAAAAGTATTCAAATTTTTTATGGTAAATCTGTCACTTATTTCAAATAATGTAAACAGTATCCTTTTTGGTGTAACCAAACAAGATTTTAGTATCGGAACTGCGTCATATTATGGACACTGTCACCATAATTCTCCCGTCACATTCCTAACAATAGATAAGTAACAAAATTACTTCAAGAACCTCATTTTTTTAATTGGAATATTTTTAACAATTTTTAATTAAAAATAACACGCAATTTTTAAGAGTATTTTTAAGTTGGTTTCTTTCCCTGTATTATTTCCTGAACGGTAATATTAATAATAAGAAGCTCAAAAGTCCAAAGTACTCGGAAGGATTATTTCTATTTTTTTATGAGATACAGTGGTGTAGTGGTTAGCGTCGTTGACTACGAATCTATCAAATCTATCTATCCTTCAACACAATAAAAAAAAATTGGTTGGTAGATAAATGGGTACCCTGGGTAGTCTAGTGGTTAAGACGCTGGGCTGCTGGTTGGACGTGGTTCAGATTCCACATTCATTAAACTGTAGGTCTAAGGTGGAGTGACAAGCTTGACCTTCGTCAGAATGAACAATTCGGGCGGAAGCAAAACCAAGGTGTGTGTCCCTAACCTCAGAAATGAAGTAGAAATAAACTGGAATGAGAGAAGAGGCAGATTTTGTACGGTCCCAGCTGCGGTGGGACAAGGAGCCATGAAAACGAGGATGGAAAATACCCTCAGAATACGGGGCCCAAAGCTTTTCAATGTCCTTCCAAAAGAAGTGAGGAATTTCCAGCACACCGACCTGAATAACTTCAAGAACCAGCTGGACAGATTCTTGTGCAAAGTCCCTGACCAGCCATGCGTGGCTGGCTACGAGGGCAGGAGGCGATCAGAGAGCAATTCCCTCCTTCACCAAGTCCCGCAAATGAGGCGGGATGCTGCAGAGGGGTCGACCGCAGGTCGATCCTGAACCGTCGTTCAAACTCAACAAAAGTAAACGAAAGTAATATATATATATATATATATATATATATATATATATACAGGGTGGGCCGTAAGTTTCCATACATAGGAAAATTTAAATACGTGCGTCGGTATTTGGATCAGCAGTTTCCGGATGCTTGGATTGGTCGGCGTGGTCCTGTGGAGTGGCCTCCCAGATCCCCAGATCTCACCCCCCTTGATTTCTATCTTTGGGGGCACTTGAAGGCCATGGTGTATCAGGAAAAGATACGAGACATAAATCATCTAAAGGAACGTATCACCAACGCCATTACAAGCATAACGTCAACTGTGCTAATGCATGTTCATCAACAGTGGGGAACACGTATTGAAATGTGTTTTCAAAACAATGGCAACCATGTAGAGCATATTATATAAATAAAAATGGTTGTCCATAAAAAAATGTTTATTTTTCCTATGTATGGAAACTTACGGCCCACCCTGTGTATATATATATATATATATATATATATATATATATATATATATATATATATATATATATATATTTCAACTGCAAACAACACGCAGCATGATTAACGTAAAGAACGACGCTTGTATAGAAGAACATTCCGCGCAAGATGAGGAGGGAGAACGAACAAATATATATACAAGTATTCTAGTGAATGATACAAAACAGTAAATAATATTTAAAAATAAAAGTTTAAAAAAAAAAAATATATATATATATATATTGAAAGTTTAAATAATATTAAAAATATATTAAAATCAATCTTATTCCTTGAGTACTTAAAGTTGACATTCGCTTGTTAGATCTTCTAATAAAACCGATCAAGAAGGGCATATATCACTATTGAAGCGATGTATTCGAATTTAACCTTTAAGTAATGAACACCTAAGAACTAATTTTCATTGGTTACTTGAAGTTTGCACACGTATCCCACCAATAAAATAGTTTGCTAATATTTCCATATATACAGTATATATATATATATAATGTGTTCTTTTGAATACATTTTTCTTTGAATAAAATGTTATTTTTGTTTTTTGTTTTTTTCTGAATGTGCTTAACTTATTTTCTCACCTTCATTCACCGACTTTTGGATCTATTTCACGATTTATCTTACGATTTATCTCACGATTTGTCTCACGATTTATCTTACGAGTTATCTCGGCCACCGAAAATAAATTACGATTCATTTTAACTCCTAATTTTAATCCTAATTTTCATATCATATAATTACCAACAAATCTGGGAATGCTAAAACACATACACACACACACACACACACACGTGTGTGTGTGTGTGTGTGTGTGTGTGTGTGTATGTGTGTGCGCGCGCGCGCTCGTGTTGAACTTGAATTTTGTCAGTTTTAAGTGCATTTTGTACCCGAAGGTTAGACGGGAGTAATTGGACAGTTGGTGGGAGCGTATCCTGCCCTCTCCGACGACCCCTTATCTTCGGGGCCCCAACTCACTGTCCCTCCCCTTTCTCTACCGATCCTTCCCCCATCTCTCTTCACCCCTCCTCCCAACCTCCTATCTCGCCCTATCAAGTAGCTACCCTGCCGTGACGATAATTAGCTATGCTCTCAGTTCCCCCTACCATACAATTCTTCTACCCTTATCCCTACTCCTACGGGGGTAGGGGAATGGTAAGGGAGCGCGGGGGTTAGCAGGAGTAGAAAGGGTTCATTGGCGGGACAATAGATTTGCGGTAACACCTACACTGTTCGAACCCCGTTATTATATGTAAGAAAACCTTAATTTATAATTTATAAGCTTTGCTCCGCTCATCCACTATGTATAATATATATATATATATATATATATATATATATGACTTGCAAGAATTGGGTCGAACTTGAATAAGGCCGAATTCGACTTAGTTCCATTCGATTTAATTCCACTTCATTCCACTTAACTGAAGTCTTAATAATACAGTATTTAAATTTAATAGAACTTATGCATTCCCTTACCCATCGCAAGCTTAATGGATAGAAAAATGGCCTAACCGGGCACTAAATATTCGTCCGATCTAATTTCAGTAATATTCTACTTAGTTTACTTTCGGTTTACTTCCGGTTTAACCACTGCATCTCTCTCTCTCTCTCTCTCTAATATATATATATATAGATCGTTGTCCTACTTCATATACGTATCTATATTTTAAAAGTTGATAAGCATAGAATATAGCGAAACCAGTGAGTTTGATCGACCTATTATTGGCATAGGGCAAAACACTAATCAAACATTTAAATCAGTTACGTACAAACCTCTGATTATGATCTAGGTCCCAAGCCCCCTCACGACAAGAATTCATGCACACACGCCATCGTGTCCTTATTAAAATTAGCAATTTATATGCGCAATTCTCTTCATGTATAGTTTATACGCTCTCTCTCTCTCTCTCTCTCTCTCTATATATAATATATATATATATATATATATATATATAGCTGTGATCTATTTTTTAGTAATATTTGCTTGTTTTGTTCCTGGAATAGTTTTTAGTGAAGTTGAACACGATTTCTGCTTTGTAAAATATTTGTAAACAAAAAAGGACTTATGAAAAAGCTTTTTCCTTAATTTCCTGAACTGGGCTGGCTGATATTAACCGTATTTGAGTTTTCATTAATTTGAAATTAATTTATTACTTTCTATTAATTAAATAAGTCAAGAAAATATTAAATCAAAGTTAAATAATATTTGTTTATTCTATCCAGCAAAGTTATACTGAAATGTAAGCGCCATTTTTAAGTTTGTCGGTTCGTTTTTAAAAAAAAAGTTTTAAGAAAGGCCAGTGAATAAAAGCAATGGCCGTCCGTTGGAAAATGCTTTCTTTGGAAATCAGTAGGAAGAGACAAAAATTCTTTCAGAACAGGAGATTTTCCTTTTTTTGTCCTTTCCAATTTATGCATCAGATAATCTATTAACCCCTCTCCCTTCCTTGTCTACATGACATCATTGTTTACATTTTGGACGAGATGGGCGGAGCTAACGGCTGGCAAAACATATATGAAAAGTGTATTGATAAAAGGTGTATGTTGACTTCATTATTAAAAACGTAATTCCGAACGTAATTATCTCTGAGAGTCTGTTGTTAACACACTAACGTATGAAACAACGAAAATAATTTCAGTATTGATAGGCTACGTATATAAAATCAAATGACAATAATGTACAATTTTTTAAAAAATTCGACCAGAAAAATATTCTAAGAATCATGAAAAAGTTACCAATTCGTAATATTGTTTATTTATTTTTTGGATATTTATTAGTTTGGTGACAGTAATAATATACAAAAGCAAAATACAAATACTACTAATTAGTAATTCTGGAGCAATCCAAGAATAAGCACCCGAAGTCCCCAATCCAAGAAAAAGCACCACAAAGGATATTGCAATAAAATAAAACGAGCACTTGGTAAAACATCTGTTGATTCAATCGCGACAGTTTTGGAGCAGACTTTCGTGATACTTTCGTTAGTTTTAATGAAAATATCAAGACTAAACATAACCATTCGTCAAGGGCGATTGACATTGAGGGCTTTAGTCTTCAGGGTGATCCGAAAAAGCTTACTCTAAAACACAAAATAGATAAAACAAAACAAAACGAAATAAACTTTATAGTTTATACTTATAAATTTTAGAGCAATCCAAGAATAAGCACCCTCGTTCGACCCCAATGCAAAAAAAAGCACCCTAAATTGATTTTGGGGTGCTTATTCTTAGATTGCTCCGTAATTTTTTATGCTTTTCAAAAATTTTGTTCCTAGGCGAACTTTTTCCAAAACTGTCCCCTGATATAAAAATCTATTTAATATTTAATAGATTCTTCACGTAAAATATGTTTTTTGCCATTCGAAAATTCGTCTGCTCGTGACGTCAGACGTGAACAGGAGAATTATTACTGTTCTTTAGTTTTTGTCGTTTAATCTGCTAATTTGTATTTATATATACAGGGCGTCCCAAAAAAATGTATACACACTTTAAATACTTATAAAGGCAGTGTTTATTAAAATACATTTCATTTTCAAAATGTAATAGAATCTACAGACATCATTTAATTGTTTTGTCGACGCCTGTTTCAAACTGACGTCCGTTCTGGTCCAGGCACTGCTGATAACGCGAAGCAATGGAATCGCAAAACATCACGAAACATTTCGTTTGGTATTTGTGTGCATTCTCGTTCAATGGCTGCTCTCAATTCAGCGACTGTTGCAGGTTTTATAGCGTAGACTTTGTCTTTTAAGTATCCCCATAAAAAAGTCTAGTGGTGTGAGGTCTGGTGAACGCGGAGGGTATTCTACGAAACCCCTTCGTCCAATCCACATCCACATCGTGCCAAGTACCACTCGCAATACTCCACTCTTCGGTCCGGATCATCTTCATTAATAGCATGGACTAATCTTGGAATGTAACTTTTCCATTGACAGCGCTTCAAAATGCGTTGGACAGACGATTCTGAAATTCCTACCTCACGACTCGCTTGCCGCACAGATTTTCTTGGACTTTGGTGATACGTTTCCAGTACTCTTTCTTGCTTTGTGGGGCTTGTCGATGTCCGTGGTCTTCCGGAAACGCTTCTTGTGGACATTCTGAACAGTTCCATCGGCTTCAAACTTATCTCTAATTCGAGTGATGATAAGTCGCGTTGGTGGATCTGTTTGAAACTCCCTCCTAAAACTGTCTTTGCACTTCAACTGCGTTTTCACACTTCCAGTAGCATTTTAGAATGAATTCCTTTGTTCAAAGCTTAGTCTGACTGCCATTATTAATTCTAATGGGTTTAACTTGGAAAGAAAGAAACATCAATTGAGCTATCAGCTGTTAAAGTGTGTATACATTTTTTTGGGACGCCCTGTATATATATATATATATATATATATATATATATATATCAAAGCTGGGCACAAACCGTTAATCCGTTAATCGTTAATTAACGAAGTTAACTTTTTCGTTAACGATTTAACTTTTAAGTTAACTTTGAAAATCATTATCGGACTAATTAACTTCCGTTACATTTAACTTCCGTTAACTCAAGTCCGTTAACCCAAAAAATTCATAAATAAACGTTTAAAAGTTTATATTATTTTCAGTGCTGAGCAGGTGCGCAATTAATCCGCCACTGTTAATAGTGATGAACGAATTTCCATTTCCGCAGTGCAAAATCAGGCGATATATTTGTTTCCGTCGCCACAATTTGTGTCTTACCAAATATGATAGTTATTTATGGCATTGGTTTGAGCAAAACATGGTCGACTGTAAAATCAGGCGGAAAGATTTGCCATTTGAGTTGAATGTTTCAACTTCTTTCAAGAAATATCACGAGCATTTTAAGGCACTTTCAATAATATATATGTACAATTACAACAAATAACTACATTCGTTTCATTTGCAGTCTGTCTCTTGCGCAACATGTTTGTGCTAGTGAATATTTAAAAAAATCGTTGTCAAGTAAGTCATGTATATTTATAATATGTCTGTGAGTACCTTATTAGTAGTCTCCTTGATACATTTCAAGAACCATAAAAACTGATCAGGTAAGATTTCAATTCTCATGTCACTTTGATGACATAAATTAAGTCAATGATGTCTTACAATGGGAGAGTTTTCACCTCATCTGGTTGGACAAGTATGACAACACCAAGGTCGCCAGGGTGAGGAAAAGCATGGAGGGTACAGTCGAGGAGGCCATGAAGCAGCAGTCCAACGAAGTGGGCAGCAACAGTGGAGGCAGCAACAACGAGGAGGAGGAGGAGGATGACTTCTTCAGTGCTGTCATCCAGACAAAAGAGAGCAGCAGAAGCCACAGGTCACTCAAGGGCAAGGCCCAGAACTTGGTCAAGACCTGGCTGGAGACCAACTCCAAGGACTTGCTGACAGATGCTGCCTTCTTGGGTGAGCAAGTGTTGGTGGACTTGTTCATCAAGTTCAACACAGCCATCCCCTCCAGTGCTGCAGTGGAGCGTTTGTTCTCTATGGGCAAGGACATCCTGAGGGCCAAGAGATCATCCCTGTCTGATGAAAACTTTGATATGCTAATTTTCAAGAAGGGCAACATACATCTCATGGACAAAATGGAGAACGAGAAGAAGAGGGAAAATTAAATTATATATATATTGTGTTTTTCATTTTTTTTATAATAAAAGTTAACGTTAACGGTTTATCGGTAACTTCCGTTACATGTTTAACGAATTAACGGATTAACGGTTAACGAAGTTAACTTTTTGGTTAACGGATTAGCGGTTAACGAAGTTAACTTTTTGGTTAACGGTGCCCACCACTGATATATATATATATATATATATATATATATATGGCAACCTTTTCATCTCAGTTGCTAATTAGCATTGTTTTGTATGACTAAAGAGTATTTTTGTTTTTTATGGAGTACTTATGGAGAATCCACAAGTGGACGGAAGACAACAATATGAAGTTTAACACTGAGAAATTTCAGCTGTTACGGTAGGGAAAAAGAGAGGACCTAAAATCCATGGAATATTATACCCCAAATGGACAGGAAATTCAGAGAAATTCTAAAGCAAAAGATTTAGGGGTTTTAATGACTAATTATGCGAAATTTGAAACACAAAATAAGATAGCAGTAAATAGAGCAAAGAGAATAACTGGGCAGATACTGAGAACCTTTAAACGAAGGGATAGGAATATAATGATTCCTCTACTGAAAACACTGATCATATCCAAATTGGAATACTGCTCGGTCCTAACATACCCATATAAAAAAAAAGACATTAGACAGCTAGAAGGGATTCAGAGAAGCTTCACAGCCAAGATCAATGGGTGCAAAGAACTAAATTACTGGGAAAGGTTACGCGAATTAAACCTATATTCTCTGGAAAGGAGAAGAGAGAGATACACCATTATTTACACTTGGAAAATAATGAAGAACCTAGTTCCTAATCTTACTCTGAACCCCGTAACTCCCCAAACAACGGTGGAAAGTAGAAAAGGAAGACTGTGTCGTGTTCCCAAATTAAAGGCTAGACAGGGAACATCCTTAACCCTGAAAGAAAATAGAATAGTTTCGTTGTGAGAGGACCAAAACTGTTTAATCAGCTGCTCAAAGACCTAAGGAACACGAATGGTGTTGCAGTGGACATCTTCAAAAGAAGATTAGACACCTGGCTCACAACAATTCCCGATGAGCCGGGCGTACGTGGCTATGTGAAGTGGAGAGTACAAGAAACCAACTCACTACTTCACCAGGCCAAATCAAGAGGAGGGGCGACAAGCTTGACTTTCGTGAAATGAGGAATCATCACACGAATCATTTGAAAGGTTGAAAGGAAAGTACTTTCGAAAATAGCTCGCTAGGAACAAAATTTTTCAAAAGCATAAAAATTTAGGTGCTACTATAGCGTGATTCCTACCGGTGACTTCGATACTATAGGGTGATTCCTACCCATTTTGGTTCGAAACTACAGTACTGTAGAGTGTGATTCCTATCCAAGGTATAAATGAAAATATAATAAATATAAAATGCTATTTATTATTCAATTTATTTATTTAAAAAATAGTTTCGGTGCTACTATAGTATGTGGTCTACCTACGATTGGTTAGGTTTAGTCACGATATTTTCGTTAAAACTAACGAAAATATCATGACTAAACCTAACCAATCGTCAAGGGCGTTGGACATTGGAATGTAAACAAGCAATTAGTAAACAAGGTAAGAAGCTATAATTAAAAGGTAGACCGCCGAATCGAGGTAGGAATCACGCTATAGTAGCACCAAAAATTACGTATCAGTAATGGATTGACTTTTGCTTTTGAAATTTTATGAATGATTTAAAATAATGAAATGTCCTAAGAAAAATAAAATATTTACCAATTAGTAATTTTTTATGCTTTTTTTTAAGAAATTTTGTTTCTACGCGAACTTTTCTCCGAAATTGAACACGAGTTCATTTCAATAAATTTCTGTGCTACGTATGAAAGGTAAAAAGGCAATTATATACACATTAACCATATGATGTCGGGGCGTAGTTTGGCCAAAACCTCATTAGCCTACTGTGCTAATAAGTCGATAAAGACTTTAGTTAATTTTGAAGAAACTACAGCCTTGACCTAGAATCTAGGGCTCTAGGCCTTAGTAAGTATTAGCCTATTACTAGCTTATACTAATATGTTTGGAATTTTAACGTTGGGAAAAATAATGAATTAAAATGGTGTGTAGGCCTTTATTACAAGTCTATCAGATGTAACTGGCAACTTAAAGTAGGCTATCTCCTAAAGATGTAAGAGAATAACAAGTAGTCAAAGGTATAGTCTATTTGGATCAGGCTTATGGTCTAAATACGTCTACTTAAACTGATAAGACATCCGTTTACCGTTACTTAAGTTAGACTATAGGCCCCAGTTGGGAAAAATAATTAATTAAAATGGTGTGTAGGCCTTTGTTACAAGTCTATCAGATGTAACTGGCAACTTAAAGTAGGCTATCTCCTAAAGATGTAAGAGAATAAAAGTAGTCAAAGTTATAGTCTATTTGGATCAGGCTTATGGTCTAAATACGTCTACTTAAACTGATAAGACATCCGTTTACCGTTACTTAAGTTAGACTATAGGCCCCAGTTGGGAAAAATAATTAATTAAAATGGTGTGTAGGCCTTTGTTACAAGTCTATCAGATGTAACTGGCAACTTAAAGTAGGCTATCTCCTAAAGATGTAAGAGAATAACAAGTAGTCAAAGTTATAGTCTATTTGGATCAGGGTTATGGTCTAAATACGTCTACTTAAACTGATAAGACATCCGTTTACCGTTACTTAAGTTAGACTATAGGCCCCAGTTGGGAAAAATAATTAATTAAAATGGTGTGTAGGCCTTTTACAAGTCTATCAGATGTAACTGGCAACTTAAAGTAGGCTATCTCCTAAAGATGTAAGAGAATAACAAGTAGTCAAAGGTATAGTCTATTTGGATCAGGCTTATGGTCTAAATACGTCTACTTAAACTGATAAGACATCCGTTTACCGTTACTTAAGTTAGACTATAGGCCCCAGTTGGGAAAAATAATTAATTAAAATGGTGTGTAGGCCTTTGTTACAAGTCTATCAGATGTAACTGGCAACTTAAAGTAGGCTATCTCCTAAAGATGTAAGAGAATAACAAGTAGTCAAAGTTATAGTCTATTTGGATCAGGGTTATGGTCTAAATACGTCTACTTAAACTGATAAGACATCCGTTTACCGTTACTTAAGTTAGACTATAGGCCCCAGTTGGGAAAAATAATTAATTAAAATGGTGTGTAGGCCTTTATTACAAGTCTATCAGATGTAACTGGCAACTTAAAGTAGGCTATCTCCTAAAGATGTAAGAGAATAACAAGTAGTCAAAGTTATAGTCTATTTGGATCAGGCTTATGGTCTAAATACGTCTACTTAAACTGATAAGACATCCGTTTACCGTTAAGTTAGACTATAGGCCCCACAGTTATTCCAAAACTACGTTGGCAAACGTCTAGCATTGTATAGATCTGTATCTTTAGGGAATAGTAACAGAATTATGTCTAAAACGTTTGTTATTTTTTCAGAAATCTGCGCTTACAAAGGCAGGTCCTGTACATCTCTAACTAATGTGTATTCAGAACGTTGGTTAAAAGATTATGGATTGTCTAATCAGGGACCATGTTCATTATTATATATATATATATATATATCCGTAAAGAACGACGCTTGTATAGGAGAATATTCCGCGCAAGATGAGAGAGAGAGAGAACGAAACAAATGAAAAAAATGAGGTAACCACCCGGGAATCGAACCCGGGATCTTCCGATTGCCGGTCAGATATGATAACCATTACACCATGGGCCTAACTCATTCAAATGCCGTAATTCTTCTACATACGCGCAGAAACCAATGCCCCAAGGGGGCACCTCCCGCATGCCGTACATTATATACATTTAACTGCAAACACGCAGTATAATTAACAAGCGTCGTTCTTTACGTTAATTATACTGCGTGTTTGCAGTTAAATGTGTGTATATATATATATATATAGAAAACCCGAAAGTCAGGAAATTATCTGTAGGAGCTTCCACAACATAAAAGTGAACAACCTGCTAAAATTATGGAAGAGTCTAGTCCTACCAATAATTGAGTATTGCTGAATATTCACAAACCCATACAGAAAACGAGACATTGCGAGCAGAGAAGCCATACAGAAGACTTTTACGTCTAAAATAGAGGAAAGAAAAGATGATTCGTCTCGACTACAATCCCTGAAACTCTACTCCCTGGAAAGAAGACGCGCGCGGCACACAATAATATAAGTATGTGAAATACTCGAGGGTTGTGTCCCTAACTTTAGAAATGAAGGAGAAACAAACTAGAATAAGAGAAGAAGCAGTTTCTATAATGTCCCAGTTTTGGTAGGAGATGGAGCCATAAAAATGAGGATGGGAAATACCCTCAAAATACGAGGCCCGAAACTTTTTAATGTCTGGCCAAAAGAACCGAGAATCCTCTAAACACACTAACGTAAATAACTTCAAGAACTAGGTGGACAGGTTCTTGTGTAAAGTCCCTGAAGAGCCATGTGTCGCTGGCTACGAGGGCAAGAAGAGCGGAGAAACCAATTCTCTCTTCCGCGAAATCCCATAAATGAGGCGGGATGTGCAGAGTAGTCGATCGCGGGTCGATCCTTGAACCGTCGTTCAAAACCACCTAAAGGTGTAATAGGGGTGTAGTGACAAATTGTAAGGTGCGGGAGCTCCAAGAAAATACCGGCATGTTGGTACATAATGTTAAATTCTGTTATTATTTCCTTGTACCGGTACGTTACATCAGTTAATCAGGTTACTCTCCAAAATGAGCGAAAAGTTGAATACACGAATTGTACGGTAGTAGTACCTCTATCTCAATGATTTGTGACTTTTTTTGCATATAATGATAATATCAAGCTACATTATAGCATGATATAATGTACGGTATATAATAAAATTCACCTTTCTTCACTTACTGGCCAGCCCTATGAGAGTCCCAGTTGGCACTCACTGGTCTGGTTAAACTATTTCATAATAATAATAATAATAATAATAATAATAATAATAATTCACTTAGATTTGGAATATTAAAATTTGAAATCACAATTACAAGCCAGTGCTTTCATCCCAGTCTGTTTCTTCCTAACTTCCAAGTTGCAACTAAAAAAATAAATAAATAAAATTTGGATGAATGGAGGTACGGGAGCGGCGCTCCCGTGCGCTCCCGCAGCACTACACCCCTGGATGTAATGCTGTAGGTATATACACACACACACACAAATTATAATTCAGCGTTCTGTGAAAGTGACAAACATTTCTAGGCATGATTCGTTAACTATTCCGTAAGTATATATATATATATATATATATATATATATATATATATAATACTTACGGAATAGTTACGAATCATGCCTAAAAATGTTTGTCACTTCCACAGAACGCTGAATTATAATTTGTCCTATGAAGGCTCAAAATGTTGTAGACTAGTTGAAAGTGAAGAACCGGCTTCAAATTTTGAATTGATTTGTTTAATGATTTCAAAGTGATCTACTTTAGGTGAAATAAGCTCTCTCTCTCTCTCTCTCTCTCTCTCTCTCTATATATATATATATATATATATATATATATATATACAGTGCCCGCGAAAAGTATCCGATCACTCAAGAAAATACAATATTTTCCCTTAATATTCAGAGACACGTAATTCACTTTCTATTTGTTCTAGCGACATCTGGTAACTTTGAGGTTGCTCGCTGATATGAGAGCTATCCAACGCATTCTCAAATTAGTGTTCTGGTAGCCTTCGTTGCGGGTGGCTGTGTCTCAAATTTGTCAGATTTCACTGTTTGTGTAAATTTCTTGATATTTTTTTTTTTTTTTACAGAAAGTGGTGTAAATAAAATTTATATATAATGTGTGCTAAAAAATAACTTAAGAGTGATTGTCGAGGTGCTATTGTTGCTTTGCATGCATGTGGGAAATCACAGAGACAGATAGCTAAGGAATTAAACATATCCCAAAGTACCGTTAATTTATGGGTTTCACGGGCTAAGAACAATGGGGCCTAACCACGCCAGTCCCTAAAAACGATCTGGCAGACCGAGAAAAACAAATTCGCGAACAGACAAACTTATGAAACGTTTAGTATTGAAAAACCCAACAATAACTGCGAAAGAAATAAAATTTAATATGAATAATTTGTTATCTGGTGTTTCTGACGAACTATCCAGGAGCGGCTCCAAAAAGAACTCGGATTACCATCTCGCCATGCTGCTAAGAAACCGTTCATTAATGAAAAAATGCGCAAAAAACGTGTCGCATTTTGTAAAAAATACATTCATTGGACTGTTGATGACTGGAAGAAGGTTTTATTTAGCGATGAGTCGACATTTTTGACATTCAGAAGTTGTCCAAAAAAGGTTCGCCGGCCTATTGGCTCAAATAGGATGGACCCTAAATACACCCTAAAGACAATGAAACACCCTCCAAGTGTGGTTTGGGGTTGTTTCGGTTACTATGGGCGTGGA
The DNA here is from genome assembly GCA_023014485.1 of Bathynomus jamesi. Lineage (NCBI taxonomy): Eukaryota > Metazoa > Arthropoda > Malacostraca > Isopoda > Cirolanidae > Bathynomus > Bathynomus jamesi. The sequence continues at coordinate 184,921 of JAJOZX010003830.1, forward strand.
AACTTATATTTTCTTCCGAAGAACACAACTATGAATGGTGCACGGTATTTAGCAATGCTACAGGATAAACTTCTAATGGCAATGGCAATCCAAAGGACAAAAACATACATGCATGATGGTGCACCATGTCACAGGGCCAAAATAGTGACAAAATGGATTACTGACAATAAATTTGATATTTTGGATTGGCCTGGTAATAGTCCAGATCTCAATCCGATAGAAAATCTGTGGCTAATAATAAAAAATAAGGTTGAATGCCACGACACTGGCTCAGTCGAAAAATTACAAGAGGCCATCAAAAAGGTATGGTGCAAGGAAATATCAGTGGAAGTTTGTCAAAACTTGATTAAATCCATGCCAAAACGTCTAGAACAAGTCATCCAAACCAAAGGACAGATGACAAAATACTAATATAAGGTTAGTATACATTTAAACATTGTTTTTTATGTAAAAAATACAAATTTCAAGGGTGATCGGATACTTTTCGCGGGCACTGTATATATATATATATATATATATATATATATATCAGCATAAACTTTATCATTTAATACAGGGCAGTAGCTAGCACCTTTTGAAGCACAGGATAAAAACCCTTTTCATGCGCCCCTACGAAGATTTTTTATTACTAATTATAGGCCTATGATTTATAAGTTATAAAAAAAATATCAATTTGTCAATAACTTAAACATAAAAAATTATTTGTAGTTAGAAGTATCCCATTCACACACCAATCCTTGGCGCTGTTGAATGATTTATTACGTGGAACCAAAAGCATTTTGGATTAAGATGTAACGCATTTACAAGATCACCGTATCAACTTCTAAAGAAAACCGAAATGCATCATGTAACATTTGATGATACGGCTCCCTCCTTTCGGCGCCTCCCCCTCCTCCTCCTCCTCCCCTCTTGGTGGCGCCGGAGAAGAGGGTCGCCTCACCCACCCACCCCTTGCTACGACACTACTTTAGTACCTAAATCTACCCCCTTTGTCTTTACAGCGATTTAAAAACCGGTAAAACGGGCCGTATGTTTATTATACAGGGTGTCCCGTAAGTCTGGACCCATAGGGAAAAATAATAAAATTACAAAATAGTCCAAAAATGTATTACATAATCTGTTCAAAGTGTCCGCCGTTGTGTCGCACACATAGTTGAAGACGCAATCTCGACTGCGACAGCACTTTCTGAATCACAGTCGCAGAAATTTCTTGACACGCCTCCACAATGCGTGCTTTAAGGTGGAAAATGTTCTGAAGTTTGACCTCGTACACTTTGGCTTTCAAGTGGCCCCACAAATAAAACTCCAGCGGAGTAAGATCATAATAAAAAAATAATAAAAATAATAATAAAAATAATAAAAAAATATATTATAAATAAATTTTTGGACTATTTTGTAATTTTATTATTTTTCCCTATGGGTCCAGACTTACGGGACACCCTGTAGGTAATTGAAGTTCGCGCAGCACTACGAGAATGTTTTTCTTATTAAGTCTACCGTTTATTTTGCTCACATAAAACGTAAATTCCTCCTTCAATCGTGTCATTTCGTAACCAAGGTTTCATTAACATTAACACGAGTTTAGTTCATAGTACAAATTACTTTTACGAGTCTGTCATCCGAAGACGCGTATTTGAACCGCGAAAAATTCAGTGTTCTGAGGAACTCCTTCGTGGTGGACATGTCGCAACCCCGCTTTCCGATAGATCAACGAAGTTAAGCGATGTTGGATCTCTTCGATAGTTGGATGGGTGACCACACTCCGCTTTCCGATGATGCAGCGATCCTTCTTAGATGATTCTGATCTCACGTAAAGCTGTGGGTTCCCTCCGTCACGTGACCTTCGCCATTAAGAAGGAAATCAGAAAATCCAAAAACTGCTGCATTATGAATGAAAGTGTTTTAGTTTTTAATAAAGTTTTAAGTCCAACTGTAAGTAAACAGACACTGTAGTGACTTTATTCGTGTATAAATGTTGAGTTTAAACTCTGACAGTTCACCCCTTAAAACAAAGTAACTTGTTTGGTGTGGGGATAGGGAATAATTCTCTATATGAGGAAGGTGGTACCATCAAGGAGGACCTACACGCGTATGTCACAAAATCCAAAGAAATACTTTCTTCAGGTCAAAGGTCAGTCATTGTACTCACGACTCGTGTCTTACGGAAGTAAAAAAGTAAAGAAAAATGAATTAATTTACGTTCATGAAGCTTAATTGACACCATTATTAAAGAGGGGCTTTTTTTTTTTTTTAGGCACATGACATGTCAGTGGTCAATCGCTGCTTTTAAAACTTCCAGTTTCGTCGGATTAGCAGAAATGGCAGGGATTGGGGTCAGGAGACAGAGAAAGCCACGCAAGACCACAGTCGCAAAGGGGTGTGTGTGTGTGGGGACGAGGGGGGGGGAGGGGTACCTGTCAGACAGGATTATTGGGCCAAAGTTTTCGTGCAAAATATCCAAACCGACATTCACTGTATGAGGTCTTGCTCCGTCATACTAAAATCATACTGCGTCCATATCAGTGTGTTGGCCCACAAAAAAACCGATAAACCGCCGTTTGAGCATGTAGAGGTAAATAAACACGTTGGTCCCCTGTTGCTTTAATAAGCAGTTGGCAAAAGACCCCCGTGAAAAAAACACGACACAACCCTGGTTTCTTCACACTGTTTCACAAAGAGGAGAAAGCTCTTCTTAACACGTGGAACCTATAAACATAAAACCCCTCATCTTTTCACAATAATCGTACTAAATTTAACAGACTTACATTCAGACATTGATTTTAAATCATATTTTGAAAGCGTGGCATAATTAAGATGCGCGCTCGCACACACGCGCACACACACACACACACACACACACAGACTCTCTCTCTCTCTCTCTCTCTCTCTCTCTCTCTCTCTTTATATATATATATATATATATATATATGAAAATTATTTCACGAAAGTAACACGTGAAAAATATATATATATTTCGCTTTATGTGAAATAATTTTCAGGCGATTATCTTCACATTCATTATATTAAATCATCAAATATTACCCTCATAAAAAATTACAATAATAATAATAATAATAATTATTAATATATTTCTTATTTACCTTCAATATAATGGTTAACATAATTAATGAGCTATAATCTAAAAGATAAATTAACAAAACTGTATTTAGTGCTCCCTCTACAAGTTAATAATTAATAAACAATATAATTTCTATTATTTTAAGCTACGAACCCTATTCCTTCTATTGTCTAAATTCTCAAAAAATGTCTTTCAGAAATTCATTATATATATAATATATATATATATATATATATATATATGTTTGAAATTAGTTATAACATGCAATGTATGCAATATATATATATATATATATGTGTGTGTGTGTGTGTGTGTGTGTGTGTGTGTGTGTGTGTGTGTGTTTCTCAAAGTGATATTCATAAATATGTGTATACGCATGTACATGAAATATATGTATACATTTTACCGTCTGTTTATAAACCTCATGGAAAGATGCGTACATGTGTGGTGATGTGTGTGTGTGTGATTCCAAGAATGAAAACAGCGCAAGGCTCTACTTTTATAAGAAGGAAAAAGTAATTAAAGTTTAATAAAGCACTTAACTTACACGAAACACACACACACACACACACATCAATATATATATATATATATATACAGGGTGAGTCAAAAGTAGCGCCCGATTTCTGTCAGTTGATTGTTTGTTTGTCATTTGTATTACAGTGTACAAGAAGGTAGAAATAAATGAATGACATGTTTATCTGACCATTTATTCGGGGGAAAATTATTACGGAACTGTACCGGAACTGTATCTGCAAGACAATTATTAACAACATGACTTCCCAGAAAGAATCTGACAGCCGAAAAAACAGAAATCGGGCGCTACTTTTGACTCACCCTGTATATATATATATATATATTTGGTTTTATATTATTATTTCCTCTTAATTTTACCTCTCTCTCTCTCTCTCTCTCTCTCTCTCTCTCTCTATATATATATATATATATATATATAATATATATATATATATATATATAATATATCTATTTACCTATATTCTAATGCTACGCATATAATGAAAGGTTATTTAACACACACACACACATATATATATATATAACTTATTATAATTTATATATATAACTTATATAACTATATAACTTATATAACTTATATATAACATTGTATTAATAATATTTGTCATATGGACTATAGTCTGCCAATAAACCTTTTCATTTTCATTTCATATATATATATATATATATATATATATATATAAGAGAGTATAAAAGTGGATGCATATTTATTATCTGTGTACATGAAGGTTGTAGGGTTCTTGAAAGGTGCACATTCATGTGCACTATATCTGTAATTACTTACACGAACGCACACAGAGGGAAGACCAGCTGTCTGATAATGGAGAAAGAGAGTTCTAAAGGAAATGGAGGTGGGTGGGGGGGATTGGCCCCATTTAGAAGGGGAAACACACGAGAAAATAAAGACAATGCTAACAGAGAAAAAAATTCCCTCTTTGAATTTAATATTGAAATATTTAAAGAATAAAAATATAATACCTACCTACACTATATATATACACTTCCCTACCCACTACAGAGGATATTCTTTAAGAACGCTATGCACGCACCCCTCGATGGGTGTACCCTACGCCACAAAAGGTAATATACTGCGCGAATTATATATATATATATATATATATATATATATATATATATCCCTACCCACTACAGAGGATATTCTTTAAGAACTTTATGCACGCACCCCCCCCGATGGGTGTACCCTACCCTACCCTACAAAGGTAATACACATCATAAATTTAAAATAATTTTATATGAACGAAAAGTCGTACACGTTTTTCGTAACTGATTACGTTCATTAAACGAATTTCTCCTAAATAATAATACATAGAAAGTTGAACGTTCTTATTTTTGGCAAACAGTAAAACAACACCAAAGATTGTAGCCCTTTTGCAAATTTATCCTAAAAAAAAAAAAAAAAAAAAACCCGTTTTCATAACGGACGAATTTTTTTGAAACGTTTTTGCTTCGCGAGAAAATAACGGAGTCTCTTTTGCGTCGTTGTGAATCGGGTCTATATAGTAATAGCTCAGCAAACATTAAAATATAACTGATTTATTGTAAACAAGATTCTTGTAGAAATGTGGCATCTGCGCATCCCTCCCCCCCCCTGAATCCCTCCCTCCCTCCCCCCCTTCAACCTCTAAATTAAACCCCACTTTTAACGTTTCCCCTTACATCTTCAATGATACTACAATAACCGTGCATGATAAGGGAAAATATAGTATCTTCATTTAAATGTATATACGAGATACGTTACAGAGTAATTCATCGTTGGTAGTATATATATATATATATATATAATATATATATATATATATATATATAATGATTCTAAATAATAAATAAAAACACGAATTGGACACTTCAGAAGGAAACGTGGCTTTATCTGCTTTATCTATAGAGAGCTTCTCTCTCTCTCTCTCTCTCTCTCTCTCTCTCTCTCTCTCTCTCTCTCTCTCTATATATATATATATATATATATATATATATATATATATAGTTGTGGGCCTTTTCTACATTTTTCACCAAAATCGTATTCATCACGCAAACCGATAGAAAAATGTGATAACAACGGAATAAAGCCTTTAAGGCATAAAGTCACAAGGCCGAGTATTCAATGACGCTAACGCGAAAACCAGGATTGAAGTTGGTGATAAGGTAAATTAAGCCTTAATTAGGGGTGTCTAAGGACCGCTTTGTCTAAACGCTTGTGGCAGATGGGTTAGTTGCTTGATTGTATTGCATAGGGGCACAATATGCTTCAAAGGATATATATATATATATATATATATATATATATATATATATATACACAATGCAAATCCTCAAGGAAAAAGAAAAATGATTCCAATGCCTTTCGTGTATTCAGAAGTACATTCCCTGACGAGGGTATAGGCCCCACTTCTGAATACACGAAAGACCTTGGAATCATTTTTCTTTTTCCTTGTGGATTTGTAGCATTATAAATATATTAGCCCCTCCCGAAAAGAAATTCTGGCTACGCCCCTGTGTGTATATATATATATATATATATATATATATACACACTGACAGTGCTTAATTTGTGACGGAACGCTCCGGAACGCCGTTCCGGTACTTTTATTTTAAAACCTAATTAAAAAAAAAGGTTTTTATTTTAATAAAAAGGTCAGCAACGTAATTTCGTAATTTAAAATCCAACGAAATACAGACAGTAGAAATCGAAAACTAGTCGATCAAGCAGAAAGAAGTTTGGAGTGTGTGTGTGGAAATTAATGTGATTATTCTATCAACTTCCTATATACTGTATAGCAATAGCATGTAAGTAAAGCAATTTTATTTTGTTTCAAATACATATAATATTTTGTTTCACTTAGATGAAATAACATTTCACTTAGATGTTGCAATCACAGTTTAACTTTTTTTTTTAAATAATACTGTATTCGAAGAACTTTCATTTGCATGTTGCGCAGTTTTCGCAGAAAAAGCGCTTAAAGTGCGTTGGTTTCTGGGCGCCGCCCGGACCCCGCTGTGGGAGCTTACAGCGCTCCCCCAGACCCCCTAACTGTGAGGGCTTCACCTGCGTTCCACTTCTTTTTCATTTACAAATTAAGCATTGTATATATATATATATATATATATATATGTGTATATATATATATATTATGTGTGTGTGTGTGTGTGTGTGTGTGAAAGAGGTGAAGTAATTGTAGTTACTTTTGTAAATATTTGTGTCCTTGTGTTCACTTGCGTTTCTTTTGCTCTTTTTCACATAATGTGAAGAGGGGTTTTAGCCCCCCCCATCCCCACATCGCCCTTTCTACCCTTTTCTCCCTTTTATTTGCTTTCTTCCGCCTCCCTTCTTTCTCCTTTTCCGTCAGCACGACTGCTAACATTTTTACTTATCCCTCTACGACCTCACGAACTTAACCAACCCGATAGAAACCGCGGCACAAATGAAAAACGTAAGTTCGAGGTTCGAATACCGATTAGTGATCGAGTCATTAATAATCACGAATTATTCGAGAATTCTATTTTAGGCGCATCGTTAGACCGGGGTTCGAACCAATTAATGTTTAGAGGCTTACGGTAAATCTAAATAAGCTCATCAGTTTAGGAGGGCGTCATTTGTTGATTCACACATTCTCTAAAGGAACGTCAATTGGTAACGTTCAAGAAGTTCTACTGGAATTAATTCCATTGAAATAAAGTCGAATCCAAAATCTGAGACCGGAATAAAATTGAACGGGAATGAAGTCGAATCGGCTAAACTGGAATTAAATGTACCGTACTGGAATTAGGTCTATTGCGTCGCTCAAACTGGAATTCAATCGCATTGATGTTTAAAGCCCGGTTAGGCTACTGTTATATTAGTTTAGGTTAGGTTAGCCCACAAGAAAAAAAAATATTCGAAGGCTTTTCATGTATTCCGTGCATTTCGTCATTCCCTGAAGAGGTGTACTGCTGAATACGCGCAAAACCT
>JAJOZX010003830.1:202500-462657 GCA_023014485.1 Bathynomus jamesi
GGGCGCACCACAGGTTGTGGGTATAGCGGATATAGGAGTGGGAAGAGCCGAAACTTGCTGGGGCATCGTAACTGTCATGTGGGCGTGTGGGGGGCTCTGATTGATGGGCATTGCCACCGGGGCACTCATATTCATCAATTGGCACCCGATTGTGCCACTATGGTGGGGCTCTTGTTTGATGCTCTGGGGTGACGGGGGCCCGCCGTGGAGTTGTGGACTGTAATTGGGGCTGTGTGGGCTGACGTTTTGGGGCGACAGGGAACCCAACCCGTTCATGTTAAGGGCGGACGTCGTCAACGTGGGCGTGGGCGCCACCGTGAAGGATGAAAACGGCTGTTGTATGGGCGAATGGTGTAAACTGACAGGGGGCGAAAGTGTGGGTGAGTGGGTAGCCGTGGACAGCGTCGTCCTGCTCACGTCTTGCCTGGTATAGGGGGAGTCATACCCATTGGGACTCAGGGACTTCTGCGGGGACGCCAGTCCATTATGGTAACTGTGAGGCGACAGGGGCGAATGTTGGGGCCCAAGACTGATGCCCAGACCGTTATTGGAGGTGTAATGCGGAGGGGACATGGAGATCTTGTCGTATTGGTAAGGGGAACCCATAGACAACATGTTACTCAGCCCGTTGTTTTGCATAACGGTAAAGCTGCCCGATACGTTGGCCGAATGTCCGTATGCGAATTTGTCGGAGACGGTGCTAATCGGGGGAGGGGCTGAAGGGGCGTTAGAGTGGCGTAGCTACTCGCAGACGAAGGCGAAAATCCTGGCGGAGACATCCTGCCGTTCATGGAGGAGAGGTTTTGGTATATGGGTTCCGGTTGCAAGGACCGGAAATCCGTGGCGTCAATCATGCTGGACACGCTTACCGGACCTTCCCTTGGAGAGATCTCGGCCGGACTTAACAATCCGGACTCATGGGTGTCGAGGGGAGAATCTTCGGGCACGACGCTGACGCTCAAGGGCTCGTCCTTGTAGTGGACGTGTGCGGAGGGCGACAACTCACTCTCGCCCTCTGTGTCCGAGAGGACGACGGAGTGGAGGGCGCGAGAGTGGAGGTCGGGGTCGTCAGGATCGGAATCAGTGGCGGCGGTAGAGTGGTGTGTGGTGGTGTGATGCGGTTGAGTGTGGTGGTGGTGATGGTGGTGAATATGGTGGTGAGCGAGAGAGAGCGGCGGCGGAGAGCGCGTGCTGCGTTGGAGAAGTCCGTCTGAGCGCGATGGCACGTGGCGCGCGACTGAGGCGTGCGAGGAGGGGGAAGGCGAGGAGGAGGAGGAGGAGTCTCGGTGTGGGGCGCACGGGGGAGAAGGGGAATCGGGGGAGTGGAGAGAGGCGATGAGGAGGGACGGCGGCGGCGGCGGCGGCGGCGGCTGCGGTGAGATGGCAGCGGCTGCGGCGGCGGCGGCGGCGGAGGGAGAGTCAGCGGCGGAGAATCCCTCGCACCCGCCCAGATCGGGGCTCTCACAGCAGCCGTGCTCCCCCCCAACCCCCACCACGTCCTCCTCGCACTCACTCATCTCTCCGCCTCCTCAACTCGGCAACTTATTTTCACACTGTTACACACACTTAATTCACTCTAAGGATCGGTCACTCCGTGTTTGGAAATCAGAAATGCACAAAATCGCCTTTATCGAAGGCAAAGAAACAGTATCACATCTTCGCTGACGTCCATATTTGTTTGGGTTCACTGCGCACCCTTCTGCGCAACTCTGTCACAGAGCCTCGTTCCGGCTATCTTTGTTTACATCACAAATAAGGTTATAAACTATGACCCGAGTGTCCTTTCACCAAAAAAATTACGTCACTGGAAGAAGCACACTTTCGTCTACTTGTCTGCAGCACGAATTAAATGTACACATCCGGAAAACCTGTTTTAAAAGGGATTTTCGTTCGGCATGGCACACCCCAGTCGCTCCATGCCTGGAAAGAGAGGCACTATTCCAGCGAGACGCAAAGCTGCGAGTGGGAATGTGGTGTCGTGGCGCAGCGCCAGGAGGGACGAGGAAAGGTTCCCTTCGTCAGGAACTGAGTGCCAGCTTCTTCAGGAGGTCTTAGGAGAGGAGCGAGACGACGGCGGGCGAGAGTATACAAAACCACGTGGCGTGGAGAGCACATGGCCCGTCCTATTGATCTCACCTGCCTAAGCCGATAACTTGCTCTCCCGTAATCAATAGCATTTGTGTTCGCAAAAAGATAAATCACGTGATACAGGTGTCACACAGGGCTCCTACAGGTTTTAAATTAGGTTCCAAAAGGAGTCTACACTTCCCGAAAGCAGAAAACAAAATCGTATCCCTTCGTCAGCGTTCGTCAGGAGATCCTTGGTAGGAACTGGGCTAGTAGCGCCGATCAGCTGATGAGAAGAGGAACTTTCTGCAGAGGAATGAGACGAAGGATGACGATAGCAGCACTTCATTCAGTCAATGGACATCTGCGAAGCGCCACAGAGCTTCAGCATATCCGCGCCGCTGTGCACCTGTTGTTTACAATACCACACTTGCCATTACTAACACCTGTTTAGGGTCTTTAAACATCATCGCAGAGGTAGATTGCAATTCTGCATTTCAGTTTTGCAATGTACAACATCACAGTGAATCATTTTATTATGACCCTGACAAAAGTTTATAGATACGCTCCTCATTTTTAAATCAAAGCAACGTCTTCTATAATACATAATACTCGTGTGTGTGTATATATATATATATATACACACATATATATGTTATTGTATTATGCAACATATATACAGTATATTATATATATATACTGTATATATGTATAAATCTACGGACCAAGATTTTCGTATTTTAATAAAACAATTCATTTTGGTGTTAACAAAAATTCAGTCTTTTAAAAGATTCGTAAATTTTTCACATTCTTTAATAAAATAAATAATTAGTATATATATACACACACACACATACACACAATATATATATATATATATATAATAATAATAATAATAATAATAATAATAATGATAATATAATTAATAGGTGATTAATTTTTACAGTGTTTGCAAACTTTTGTTAACGAAGTGAAAAAGTTCGTGACTAGAAAAAGTGACTAAGTTTTAAAGTTAATCTCGCCCTGTTTTTATGTTATTTTTAAAAGGAAATTGGAAGAAATGAGAACCAACAGGACCAAAATTATTTTATTCATTTTTACCACGGGTCAAAGGTCACGATGGTTTGTACTATTAAATCTCTATTAATTTAATCACAAACACTAAGTGTGTATATATATATATATACACACAGTATATAAAATTTCGTTTGTCTTGCATGAATATAGAGTATATAGTGAGCTACGTGATGGCATAGACGCCCGTGGTGAATGTGAAGAGTGTGAGGGTGTGGGGGGATGTGTTAAAAGGGAACTCTTCCGTGGCCAATATTTAAGTATTTGAACAGTTTCCCTGTCAGGAATTTAACCTGTTTCCAGCAATGTTTTCCTTCCATAATAACTTTTGTCCTCTTTGGCGACAGACAAAAATCTTCAAATGTCCGCAGCAGTTATTCACCTTAATTGAAGTGGGGAGGAGAATAAAACTCAAATATTAAAAAATAACATTTATTTATTTTTAACCGTTGTTAATAATAATTAATAATAGAATGCGGTTATTGCAATTTGCCCCCCCCCCCCCCCAAATTCCATAAACATTATAATTTTTAAGATTATTTTATCTTTAAAATTGTGGATGTATGAAAAAAAAATATATATATATATATATATATAAAATAGGGGAAAGAATTGATTGTAAATACGAGTCTGTATTTTTATTCAAGGCCACAATTAATAGAATACTTTACAGAGTTTGTAGTTGAATTGAAATTAAAAAATGGGAAGAGAACTCAATTGTTATAAGGTTAATTCCATTTTAACCGCATTCACAGTATATTAAACCGAAAATAATTTCATTACTCCAGACCATATATATATATATATATATATATATATATATATAATAAAAAGCAACTGCCATTAAATTGGCGTCAGAGGCAAAGGTGGATTTTAATTTTGAACAGGTGATAAATGAGACCCCTCGCAAACACTGACCATTTGAGGGGAATGAGTCTCGAGGCTTCTTACCCTCGAATTCGTTGCCATGGATACGAAAACCAAACTTTCTGAACATGGTCTCAAAGCGGCTACTTATGCTTACACCTTTGTTATCAACAGGAAATACACGAAAAAAGAGCCACATCATATACATACATACGTGTACACACACACACACACACACACACACACACACACACAGCTCTTTATCACTTTAATAATAATAATAATAATAATAATAATAATGTTTCTGTGGTCAGCTTTACAAACAATGAGGTGTGTTACTTATTAATTTATGCTGAACCCACCGATTTGACCATGCAGTCATTTCTGTAGTCTTAAACGTTACAAATGAAATGATAATTGATTTGGTGTTTTTCTGCAAGTTTTTACATTAGTTAATACGATAATTAACCCATCCGACAATTTATGTGTAACCCAATATTATCGATAATGATAATATTTTGTACTATATACGATAGTTTGATACGATATTTGGTACTGTAATACATAAGCTAATTTTGAAAAATCATAAATATCCATCGAAAGGGCTTCATATGGTTTAGTATTTAAAGCTGATAAAATTTTATTTTTAATGTTTGCCCGATAAATATACGGTAGTAATACGATAATCCTTACGATAGTTATTGACTAATCCATAAAATAGTAAACCTACACTGGATACAATTTTTCCATATATTATTATTTATATTAATAAAAAAAATTAAAAAATTAAAGTTATCCCTTAAAATGTTTATTTATTTAATTTTCTTTAATCGTCAAATATTTTCTTTTATCTTTATTTTTATTTTTGTGTTGTTTCCTATTTCGCTTTTTCGTGTGTGTGTCTCTCCCTCCTTCACCAAATATCTTCTATAAATAACAATGCATTTTCTTTAACCCAAATCCACCGCGCGCAAAGTAAGTCCGAAATAATTAGAGTCCAATATATTCGTAGCAAAATATGGTACACTTAATGGCTGCCGTAAAAACGGCCTTAATTATAGTTAAATATACGTTAACTATTTTTATTTAGAGTGAATTAAATTTTCTACACTAGGATTTACTCGCTCATAAATTATTTCTGTGTTGAGCTACTCCGCACTAAATCTGGAATGTATATTTATTTCATTTTTATTAATTTGTTGTGCTCTTCAAAATATGCGCCATTTCATTCATTTCATATTTTAATAGTGATTCAATCTTAGAAGATGTAATAAGAAATACATATTAGTTTTTAACGAAAAATTTCGCTTACTCAGGCACCCCTCTCCCCTATTCATCCCCTCTTCCCCACCCCACCTAACAACTCTCTACTCCCCCTCCCCCAAGTCCCCTCATTCGGCTCCAACCCCGACCAAATACGTTATAAAGAGGTATATAGTCTGAAGTCTGCGAGACTTTAGTCCACCTGAAAAACATTGCAAACCTACTGCATAAAAGTATTAAAATTATACGGTTATTTACCCCATTTCCAACGAAGAACATTTTAATTAAATGTGAATAAACTGTTACTCACATTATAATTTCTACAAACAATGAGTAAAACATAAGTTATCATAGCTTTCAAACTTAAAAAGCAGCTTCGTAAAAATATATTCATGTATACAAAGAACTTCAGATAACAATACGGAGTGGAGTTCCGTATTGATTTTTGGTGACGTCATACATGGTGGGCGGAGCTTGAGGGAATGTTGGGTAATTGGAGAGGGAGGCATGATACTGCACGTGCTAGCACGAGAAACACCGTTCTCCCCTTTGCTTTTAATATTGTGTGGTAAGGAAGGAATTATTCTACTACGAAACTCGAGGAAAATTGATGTACATAGCGTATAACCTTTTTAGCATAGTATTAACTATTTACCTGATAAGTAGTCCGTGCTCTACATGCTTAAAGCTTGTATTCTAAAGGTAATTGGCCTACTCTTGAACTTAATACTTAATAAGGTTTGCACGTTTGTCAAAATTTTAATTACTATAATAGGACCGGTGGTCCATACTTGTATGTCGCTAATGATATAGTACCTAATTCAAAGTACTGCTCCATAATTTTTATTATGAGCAGTTCGCTAATGAAACTAATTGTCATTTATGCAGGAGGATAGACCAAATTAAATAATTTTCTATTTCAAAAGAGTTGGTGGATGAGTCAGTGTTTTTAGACAAGAGAAAACAATCTCTTTCATTCAGAAAAGACGTAGATACACCTAGCTAGGTTCAAATATTCAAAGTTTAAGGGTGACGCGGTGCATGATGTCATACAACGAGAGGGACTGAAATAGTTTGATAAATTATTATTATGAAATAGTGAAAGTTTCAATTACCGAGGGATTTAAAGGTAATTTGAGCGATTGTTACTTTGAGGGGTATAAAGTGTTCGACTCTAAATTCAAAATTTATGGACGAGGAACTCGCACTATTAGAGGGGTTATTTTCAGTCGACGGGTCGCTTGAGAAAGCACTTGAACTGGAGAGTCTACCACAAAGGTGTAGAACTTTCTACTGCGTATATTTCTTGCTATAACGTAATGCAAAATTCTTTTCAATGCAGAACGTGTAGGACGAAAGTTCTCTAAAGTGATCAACACTAGGCTCAGAGGAGTTTGTTTAATGATGGTTTGATTGGGTTAAAAATAGCTGGAGCCAGTAATGGTTAGTTTAGGCATTCCTATTCCTGTATTCTGTAGGTTCTCTCTGTTATTTGCTATGCAGCTACAGTAAAGTTATATATATATATATATATATATATATATGAAAATTATTTCACGAAAGTAACACGTGAAAAATATTTATGATGAATAAAACCACGAAGGGAAGAAAACACAGAGTGGTGCTCAAGCGCTTTCGTCTAATGACATCCTTAAGAACACTGAGGATGTCATTAGACGATGTCATTAGACGAAAGCGCTTGAGCACCACTCTATGTTTCCTTTCCTTCGTGGTTTTATTCATCATATATATATATATATATATATATATATATTATCGATCATAAATGAGTCCAGGCTCCTTTACATCGATAGTAACTTAAGTAGCTGAAAGAAATGGAACAAACCAACCGAACAGAATTTCCATACAGTACACTGATCCTCGAGCTTCGGTTGGAAGCTCATCCGGAAGTCATAACCTTCATGGCTGCTCCCCAGCGTTGGGTGAAAGACTCCAACTAATATTAATCTTTTGAGCGAAACCTTTCATGTTGTATAGAGCAAGTCATATCTGTATTAACGGCTCACAGTGGAGCGGTCTTGTACAGACCATTTCAGCAATTGTATAAGTTTGGTTGAATTATTACATTTGCTACACAGAATTTATCATTCCTACATTCTTGTTTTAATGTATTTTGCGAGGCCAAATGTGCTAACAAATAATAAAACCTCAGTTTATTTACGGTCCTTTTACCTATTTCCAATTTTCTAGGAAATGTCTGATACTCGTATTCACCATGAAGTGAACAGAGCGCTAATACGCGACATAAGAGTCCAAATACTTACTCCCCTAAATAGGGCAATAGCCAAAATGAAATTGCAATGGGGCTCAGAATATCCAAAGAAGTAGTTCAAAGAACCCTACAACAGATGCAGGAACATGGCAATTTGCCTACTTACAGCAGATAAGGACGGCCATGAATAACTAACTGCAAGACAAGATCGCATTCTTCAAGGGCCCTCCTTAGTAAATGACTCTAAAACACCCCCAGAAATATTTTCAACCATTCAGGAGAACCATAGAATTGTTGAAAGTACTTACCATGAGAAGTTTCAAGTTAAATGTATCAATAACACTACGTAAGATGGTGGTCATTGTATTACGTTGCGCGATTGGTTCAGTTCAGCTGGAGTAGGTGATCTCGTAAAATATGAACACGATGAACTACCACAGAATTTTAGTTCAGCGTTCACTGCCGAGAAAAGTTGTTTTAATCGAGAAAGAATTCATCTCCCAGCAAACCAGGGACCTAAAATATACTACAGTACTAAACAAGGCTTACTGGGAGAGGCAGGAGGAGAGTGGGATGTCCCAATTGTAGAAGTCTCCAGCACTACAAAGTCGCCATTCAGCATTTGTGAAGATAGCTAATAACATTGCCTGAATAGCGAAGTGGACGAGACTACAAGATCTCTCTGGTGTATCGTTTATTCCAAATGGCAATCAATTCCTACGAAAAGGCTCTGGATGATTCTACGCCTTCGAGACGTGAAGTCATCAGCTATGCTCGAGGTAGTGACACTAAATACTGAATAATGGTTAGTCTTTGTAAATTATTAGTTATTTACTTTGATTTGTTTGTACTATGTCTTGTATTCTATAAGCTAAGTTGGGTATTTAAATGTCTTTTGCTAAAACTATATGTGGACTCAAACTTATGATTGGTAATATATATATATATAATATATACCCTTCTAGGATTCGAACCCAGCACCTCTTGAAGGTGCTGATCATCACCCTACAACAAGATAAAAGTTAGTACAACCTGGCATATATTTCAACACCTAAATGTTCAGAAGTGCTTTCTGTGCCAACCCTCCCGCACTCGAGGTAATGGTAGAATGTCATTCAAATCTGTAGTGTAACATTGGGGACTCAATAGATGGAATATCATGCAAATACACGCACGATAGATGATATTCCATATATATATATATATATATATATATATATATATATATATATATATATGATACACACAGACCGTGCATGGAACAAGTAACTCCTCTGGGAAAATTAAATCCACTATAGTCTGAATAAGTAATGGTAAATGACAAACACTATACGTAGTTTTTTCTTTTCATGATGTTAGCCCGACGTGGGCAACGAGTCACTCGCAAAGAGGTCCCAAAAATATAGTTTCCCTCACCAGCTATCTGCAGAGCAGATAGGATCCAGCTTTGGGACAGGATCTAGGGTTTACAGCTACACCTAGCCTACAATATTCAGAACCTCAATACAAGCAAAAGACTCGTTGCATTCACGTCGGATTGAATACATCAAAGAAAAAAGGGTAACTATTGTATTTTTATCCAAAAACCAAAACTTAAAAAATAAAATAGTTACCCCTTTTTCTTTGATGTATTCAATCCGACGTGAATGCAACGAGTCTTTTGCTTGTATTGAGGTTCTGAATATTGTAGGCTAGGTGTGGCTGTAAACCCTAGATCCTGTCCCAAAGCTGGATCCTATCTGCTTTGCAGATAGCTGGTGAGGGAAGCTATGTTTTTGGGGCCTCTTTGCGAGTGACCCGTTGTCCACGTCGGGCTAACATCATGAAAAAGAAAAACTGTAGTGTTTGTCATTTACCATTACTTATTCGGACTATAGTGGATTTAATTTTCCTAGAAGAGTTCCTTGTTCCATGCACGGTCTGTGTGTATCATGAAAAAACCTCAGGGGACCATTCTGAGTTCAATCCCATATATATATATATATATATATATATAGTTCTGTGGGCACCTCATTTTTGGCAGTCGAAATCAGTCGGAAAACCCTTCCATTTCATACGTTCGGCCAATCAGAGTGAATCTTATACCCGAGTTATGCACACACTAGGTTAGGTGGTCGTTCTAGGTTGGTTAGTAATTTCTCACATCACTAACTTTCGATCAATCAATGGTCATATGGGCATTACCGAAAAATAAGTGGCCCTGGAACTATATACTCAACCGGTCACCTCTGGAACAATCTTCTTCAATCCATCTTTCCCCCTGTCTATGACCTCCAATCTTTCAAACGCAGTGTATCTAGGCATCTCGAAAACCCTGGACTTTGATTTTGGCTCTCTTCTTCTTCTCTTCTTCTTCTCTTCTTCTTCTATGGGGCGGTGGGGGCGCTTTTGGGGGCATTCGCCCTTGGTCTCTCCTTCCTGCATAAAAAGAGTGGCCCTTGCCCTTGCTGGAACATATAACTATTTTGTCAACGGGTCATATCGACAATTGAATAAACTAACTTAACCCAACTTAACTTAGGCTAACCTGAATTAACATAATTTAATCTAATCCCGAAAAATGTCGACTGAATGTCACATCCAGAGTATGACGTTAACTCGTATCCCATTCCTGTCACACAACTTGGACCAAAGAATGGTTTGAAGTTAATTAATGCGAATTATTTCCTACAGATCGGTTAGTGTTGTTCCAGGCATGCTCAAGTGAAGTGATTGGTCAGGTCATGGAAAAGATGCTATTCCACGGCTGTCATTCCATTTTTGAGTTGTGTGAACTGAAGAAGCATTATCATTCACAAAAAGACTTCATTTCTATAGAAAGTTGACACTGTCATAAACGAGGAGGAATGCCTTTTGGACAGATGTTGGTGTCTAGACTCATTTGGAGAGATTGTTTCTCAAAGGTCCCGTGGGTGAATCAGTATCTTTGTTGATCAGTGATGTCTGCTTTTGATATTACGTAGTAAAAATAATGACCTTCGTCTTGCTGTCTTGCTGTCTTGCGTCTTGCTGTCTTGCTGTCTTGCGTCTTGCTGTTCTAGTATTCTAGGCCATGTTATGAGGATGACGTCTGATGGTTCTTGTTGATGTTTGAAGGTCTTTCAGTATATCTGCTCAAGGGCTTTAGTTTCCTAACCTTTCCGCAGTACGAAGTGTCTTCTTGAATACTTTTGGGTGTCCATGACGCGTGTGAACCCTTGTTTTCTATGTGCCCTTCACCCGCAAAAGTACTCTATTCACAATTGTCGTTGTAATGAGTCATCATTCCCTTGGCTAATGATGCCGACTCCTTTCAGTGTCTCACTGGCCAATTACATGCCCTCATTCAAAGGCAATTAAGTTCCCACGAACTTCATTTCCTTCACATGGATATAGGTATATACTTTACTTTATGTTACTTTATGCGAGTTCGAAAGACGGTTCAGGATCGACCCGCGGTCGACCCCTCTACAGCATCCCGCCTCATTTGCGGGATTTATATAATTATAAAAAATTATATGATTATAAAAATTAAAAAATTACTTTTGTAAAAAAATAAAAAATGTATTATCATACGACTTGACGGGGTTGTGGGTACGAATATTTGTTTAGTGCGATTCTTCAGTTATGTCAGACATTCAAAAAATAATAAAAAATCAATAGATCAACTTATGTCCATTAAATTTGACGCGATTATTGTAGAAGGATGACACTTTTTTTATTCCTTTTTGTGTAATTTCTTACCAATATGGAATCTTTGTCCGAGTTATTATTGACACAACGATGGACCAAAATAAATGTTTTTTTTTAAAGTTTGGTACAGACTTAAATATGATGGGAAGTGAAACAGGCATTAAAATGTTCACCTCGGCATCCTCCAAGACAGTTTATCCCGAGTAAAGGTATAGATACAATTTGGTTTCAACAGGACGGCGCAAGACCTCATATATACTGTATATATATATATATATATATATATATATATATATATATATATATATATATATATATATATATATATATATATTAATGGTGGACCGGATGTCAGTTTTTCAACAACTGCGGATGCGGATGTGGATGCTAATCTTTATTTTCGATATCCGCGGATGCGGATGCGGATATTTAGTTAATCCATCAATATAATATAGAATTATGAATGTATGACATAATTTTTCAAATTTCGTGATATTACTATTATGGCAGGCAATGCATAAGAATTAAAATTAATATTAATGTTTTCATTATGATAAAAATAATAACTTTCTCAAAAGTTTCAGCCACAGAAAACTCAATGAAACAAGTTTCATTCAATTTTCTCTGTTACCAGCTATTTATATTCTGAGGTTTATATATTTGTTTGTTCATTAATAATTAATACTTTACATGAAATGTGCATGACTGGACCTTATAAGCTACTTTATAAGCTAATTTAATTGTAAATTGCATAATTTATTAGAGGTAATATCCGCATAACATCCGCATTCAGAAGTGCGGATGCGGATGTTAAAAATGATGCGGATATCCGGTCCACCACTAATATATATAGTCTATATACATATTAGGGTCTATATATATATATAATATATATAATATATATATATATATAATGTATATGTGTGTATGTGTGTGTGTCGGGGATAATGATTCTACGTCTGTTCATTTATACATGCCTAAACGTCTAGGTTAATTTGCATCAAATTTGATATACACACTGAGGGAACCAGGGAGCGTTTTAAAAACGCACCCACCCCTCGCAGTCTTCCCCTAGATTGTGTTTCGAGGTTTTTTTTTGGGGGCTACGCAAGGCGCAGCGGGCGTTTTAGTATATATATATATATATATATATATATATATATATATATATAATATATATATATTGGCACGAGGGGCCTGTCTACCAGGTATCTCCCCATCTTTCACGATCTTCACTTGAGCTCGGTCTCTATCACTTCTGCATATCTAAGGAACCAGGGTCTTCAAAGAAAACTCGAGGGAAGCCGAAGTTCTAAAAGCAGCGACTGAACGTGAAAACTGGTCCATTTTCACTGAAATTCCGGAGGCCATGAAAAGAAATTATATTGCTTGGATTTTCTTACGCTGTTTCACAAAAGGAGAGAATACCCTGTACAAGGGTTCTTCTCAAAAATAAAAAAGAAACCTTTCCTATTCTTCCACAAATATATATATATATATATATATATATATATATATATATATATATATATATATTATATATATATATATATATATATATATATTATGCCAAGTTTCATAAAAGTTTTGCATAATTAAAGTGTCGCGTAATTAGAAAATCAATACACACACACACACACACACACACACACATATATATATATATATATATATATATATATATTGTGAAATTCATCCCATATATATATATATATATATATCAGGACTGGCAGGTCCCTCAGTATCTGGTTTGGGTCCGGTTCTGGGTCTTCTTTTCATTCTACAGTATGTTTAAGTGTGGGTTCAGGTCTGGGTCTGACCCAATAGTCAGTTTTGGGTCTGATCCTGTCGGAGAATGCTTAACCCGGGTGTGGTTTGGGTTAAATAAACATAGGTCAATAGACAGAGGTCCGTAAGTATATATTATTTGTAACGAAATTAGATCTGAAGGGTAATACAAATAATAATAATAATGAACTTGATGAATATCAGATATAATTATTCATTAATATCGTTGGGTTGCAAAACAGAACAGCGTCTAATAATAACGATTGGGTAAAAGAATTTCTTTGGGGATTAAGAATAAAGCTGAGAGCTGAAAATAATCTCTCGACATTGATCTGACTATACGTGGTTTCAGCCAGAGTAACCAAAGCAGCTTTTTTTTCCAGTTCAACTTTTCCTATCCACCATTTCATACGATCTTCACCAACGAACTTTTTCGTCCGAATTTTTTCTGTGGCAGGCGTGGACACTTCAAATTCCATATCGCTTTCCTCAAAGAGGCTACCCTCTGATGCTCTTCTTATACATCCTTCTTATACGTCTTCTTGAAGGAGGGCCACTCGTCATTGCCGTACTGCCAAATCTATCTTTAAGTCTTATATTTTTATAAAAGTGTTTACAACCATAGAAAAATATACTTATATGGCAATTTAGCGGTTAGAAGCTAAGGGTTATGGCGTGAGGGCCCGTCTGGCAGGTCCATCACTTTTAGGTCTGGGTTTGACCAGGCCGGGTGTACCATACTTTCGGGCTAGACTCGGGTCCGGTTCTGGGTCTGAGTCAGACCTGTTAGCCCTGACATATATATATATATACACAAAGGTGGGCACCCGGGCCTCAAAAAGGACCGACGGTCCCGGTCCCGGTCCTTTCTGAAGATAGGACCTAGGAACGACTCGGTCCTCGGTCCTTATATATAATATAAGTGAAAAATTTGATTAAAATGAAAAATTGCCGGGATTGCCGGGTTCAGTTCTTCCGCTAGGAGCTCCAGTTGCTTGACTTGAAGTTGAAGCACTAACATCAGTAGATTCTTCTTCTCCTCCAGGTGTTGAAACAAGTTTCAGTTCAGTCTCAGTCTCTTTCTGAGTCTTCTGGAGGAAACGATCCATCTTCTTTAGAACTTCAAATAATCACTAAACACACTAAAATCACTAAAAAAGACCGTCCAGAATTGCTTAAAAATGGACCGTCGCTCCTCATTTCGGTCCTCACTGAGAAAAGGACCGACTTTCCCGCTCACGGTCCTTAAAAAGGACCGAATTCCTGGAGTTCGGTCCTTTTGGAACTCGGTCCTGCCCACCTTTGTATATATATATATATTAAAATATATATATAATGTAAAGAACGACGCTTGTGTAGAAGAGCGTTCCGCACAAGATGAGGAGGGAGAACGAACAAATGAAAAATGAGGTACCTCATTTTTCATTTGTTCGTTCTCCCTCCTCATCTTGTGCGGAACGCTCTTCTACACAAGCGTCGTTCTTTACATTAATTATACTGTGTGTTGTTTGCAGTTAAAATGTATATATATATATGACGCGTTCGGTGGAAGGGGCGAACGCAACATTTTCGAATTATGCCACAAAATACAGTTAAAGTTTGTAAACTTTAAACCTTTGTATTTTTCCCGTTTATTGAAATGTTGTATGAATTTGAACACATTTGAGTAAAATATTGTTGTGTAATATGTCGATATAATAAAACGCCAAGAAATTTTACAATATTATTTATTGATAGCTTCTGATGTTGACTGGTGTAATCCATTATTTGATCCTCTTCGTCGAATGTTGTATTACCTGCTTCAACTGTTTCGGTTTCTTCCAGTTCCTTTAACAATCTTGTATAATAGTTCACTGCAGTTGCAGGCATTAGGTCTGATAATTCTTTGAGATCTTTTATTTTTTCCTTAGTTATTGGCAACAATTGGGAATACTTTGGTTGCAGTGTCTGTTGGGCTAGATTGAATAAATTGACACTGTAGGATTTTTTCCCTTTCTGCAGTCTGACGGGATGGCTATTATCTGGGGTTGTGCGGTATGCAGTAGATATTACGTAGCCTTCTTTGTGTTGAAAGTCAAATATTAACTTTCTTGCATCTGTAAATTTAGTAGTTGTTGATTTCCTAATGACAATGCACGTTTTTAGGACGTCAAAATCGAGAAAATCAGCCTGTTTCATTTCTACAACTAGGAAACGCTGCGAAACGGCTGTAGTTATGGCCGTAACATAATCTTTTTTGATGTAAATAATATTGCTGTAATTATTTTTTACATTTTGTTCAATTTGGCCAAATTGAGCATCACAGGGCATTGTCGAGTGACCAGAAAGTAGATAGATGTGTTCAATGTGAAGCAATGATGCGGAGTGAATTTCTCTGAGATACATTAAAACCTAAATTTTACCGTGAAAGAGTGCAGACTAACATCTAATTTTTTGCATAGGTAAAGCAAAGGTTTTAAAGGATAATTATACGACAAAAAACTCATTTTTCTAATTTTGTGGCGTTCGCCCCTTCTCCACCGAACGCGTCATATATATATATATATATATATTCATGTCGGTACTAATAACGTTTTAAATTCTAGATCGGAAGAACTGCTGGCTAGGAACAGGGACTTACTAGAGCGACTAAAGGAAAAAACTAATAAGATTGTTTTAACAGGTATACTTCCTCGAATTATCCAACGTAACGATTTCTACAGCAAGGCGACCTATATTAACAATAACCTAAAGTCTCTTTGCCAACAGGAAGGAGTGCATTTTGCGAATTTTTGGAACAGTTTCCACGGCAGGAGGGACTTGTTCCTCGGATATGGACTTCATCTTAATGACGTTGGAGCTGCGCGTTTAGGAAGACTATTTCATAATACTGTCTCTTCTTTTCAGGCTGCCGTAACTCGAATGGTCCCAGCGTAAATTCCACAAATTTCCCCTGCGCTCGCGAAGGTGTCGCAATTACAAACAATTTGAAGGTTCTATCCTTAAATGCTCGTAGCCTACGAAATAAAATAAACGAATTTTTTTCTTTAATTGCTTGTAAAGACTATGATTTAATTGCGATAAATGAGTCGTGGCTTAGCACTAAAACACGTGACTTTGTAGGGGAGTATCAAATTAAAGGTTATAGACTTTTTGTTAAAAACAGAATAGGTAGGCGAGGAGGCGGTGTTATGTTGTATATCAAAGATAATATTGCGAACGTTATAGAAGTAAAGCACACAATTCCAGAACCGATAGATTCGACTACCTTAGGTTAGCTTCCGCCCGAATTGTTCATTCTGACGAAGGTCAAGCTTTTCACTCCACCTTAGACCTACAGTTTAACGTGGAATCCGAACCACGCCCCATCAACAGCCCAGCGTCTTAACCACTAGGCCACCTAGGGTACCCATTTATCTACCAACCACTTTCTTTGTTGTATGGAAGGATGAACAGCTGGGTTTTGCTGCGCGCCGGCTGCCGTCGGGTCTCGAACCCTGGGCCGATGGATTCGTAGTCAGCGACGCTAACCACTACACCACCGAGGCGCAAAATAGCAAAATAGCAGAACTTAAATTGAACGATTTCAAACTAAAGAGAATAATCGGTAGTGAGCAGGCTTTAGTTATGGGTGACTTTAATTGCGCCAACGTGAATTACGATACAATGCAGGGAGACGCGGAAGGTAATCGTTTAGTTAATTTTCTCGAGGATAGCTTTCTTATTCAAAAGGTTGGGGAACCTACGAGGTTGGACAGTATTTTAGATTTAGTAATAACTACGGATGATAAGCTAATTACTGATCTTGAAGTAATAGAACCGTTAAGCAATAGCGATCACAATATGGTAGAGTTTGTCCTCTCAGTAAGTCACTCGAAACCAGCTAACTCAACAAAAATTCCTACCTTCCAGCACGCAGACTTTTGTAAATTTCGAAATAAATTGTCACACGTCAAGTGGGAAAACGTAATGGGGAACTCCAACGCAAAACTAATGTGGGAATCGTTTGAAACAGTATTTAGGACTATAAATGAGGAATGTGTACCGTACAAAATTAAGCGTGCGAAAGTAAACAACAAGCTCTTGTGGTTTACTTCTAGAGTAGGAGACATTATAAAGAGTAGAGATAGGGCTTATAGGCTACATAAGTGGGATAAAGACAATTTGTGGTTACGAAATAACTACATATCTCTAAGGCGTGAAGCGAAAAGTGTAATAAAAAAGTCCAAGCGCGAATTTGAAATCTCCATAGCTTGTGACGGTAAAGAAAACCCTAAGCGATTCTTTCAATACGTCAAAATAGAAATCCAGTAAAAAGTGTCTTGGGGCCGTTCAAAAATGTTAACGGAGATCTAGTTTCTGAAAGCAAGGAAATGGCTACCTTGCTAAACGAATTTTTTACGTCAGTTTTTACTATAGAAGATGTAACGAATATCCCTACGGTCATAGACATAATACCTTTTGATAATGGTAATATTTTGGATAATATTGTGGTTAGTGAAGGGGAGGTAATGCGCTATATTGATAAAATGAAAACGCGTAAATCGCCGGGGCCGGATTCCATATATCCCATACAACTAAAAGAATTAAAAGATAGCATTGTTGTGCCGCTAACAAAGATTTTTAATGCGTCTATTTCTGAGGGGTGCGCACCAGATAATTTCAAGTTAGCAAACATAACACCTATCTTTAAGAAAGGCGATAAAGGTGCGGCGGGAAATTATAGGCCAATCAGTTTAACGTCTGTTGTAGGTAAGCTACTGGAATCGATAATTAGGGATCGTATAGTCGAACACTTAGAATTGCATAACTTAGAAATACGCAGCACGGTTTTAGGCGAAACAAATCTTGCTTAACTAATCTTTTAGAATTTTTTCAAAGCGTGGTTGACGTTTACGATAGTCATCGGGCGGTTGATGCAGTGTATTTAGATTTTCAAAAAGCGTTTGACACCGTACCGCACAAAAGACTCATTGAAAAAACTAAGGCTCATGGAATCAGGGGTGTAGTAATAAATTGGATAGAAGAGTGGTTGCGAGGTAGGAAACCGAGTGTGGTCGTTGATGGAGCGGAGTCGTGTTGGGCTAATGTAGCGAGTGGCGTTCCTCAGGGTTCTGTATTGGGCCCCTTGCTTTTTCTTATATATATTAACGATTTAGATGTCGGCCTAGTCAGTACAGTTTCAAAGTTTGCGGATGACACGAAGCTGGGTGGTAGGGCGATTAATGACGAAGATAGAGGTAAAATCCAGGAAGATCTGAATAAAATCGTTGATTGGTCAGTCACATGGCAAATGAGATTTAACGTCGATAAGTGCAAAATTTTACATATAGCTTCGCGTAACGGTAATTTTGCGTATAGTATGTCAGGGAAAGAGTTAACAAGCGTAGAGCAGGAAAAAGATTTAGGAGTTATAGTCACTGGTGACTTAAAAGTAGCGAAACAAAGTACAGCAGCGGTCAATAAAGCGAACAAAGTGTTAGGTTTTATAGCTCGGAATTTTGAGTACAAATCGCGCGATATTATTGTTCCTCCTTATAAACCATTAGTTAGACCCCATTTGGAGTACGCGATCCATTTTTGGAATCCGCATATGCGAAAAGATATAGACAAACTCGAAAGAGTTCAAGACGAGCAACTAAGATGATTCCGTCGCTTAGGTCAAAGTCGTACGAAGGATAGGCTTAAAGAGTTAAAATTGACTACACTCGAGACTAGGAGGCTAAGGAGTGATCTAATCCAGGTTTTCAAAATTATGAATGGGTTCGAAACGTAGATAGAGATATAGTGTAGCTTTTCCGAAATATCTCAAAAGGACTAGAAAAAACGGGTGTAAGTTGACAAGTAGAAGGTTCGAGACAGCAGTTGCCAAAAAACTTTTTACACATAGAATAGTAAATAGCTGGAATAGTTGTCGGTAGAAGTAATTAGTAGCACGTCTATAAACATGCTTAAAAATCGATTAGACGCATATGTTGATAGATTGGGTATAGTTTAAGGTAATAAAATTAAGGCTTTGTGGTTCGGAACCCACGTAAAATTGTAGGTCCCCTCCGCCACCACGGAGGACATGCACAATACACAATTACGAACACAGTTAGGTAGACCAGCCATGAGTGGATCCTAGGGTCTTTGTTGGTCTGAAACATTATAATATAATATATATATATATATATATACAGTATATCAATTACTGAAAACTGGTCAAGGCCAAATGCTGGATACTCGTGAATATAAATAATGAAATACCTTTAATATTATTCTGAGATTTATACAGAATTTTATAATATTTGAAGTAATTTAATTAATTTAAAACAGTGAAATGAAAAAATTTCTCTTCTTATTTTAATTAAACATTTTGCTATTTGTTGTTTTCATAAGTTCCCCTTTAATTATTTAATAGCAAAGATTTAGATAATGTTTTAGAATTATTCATATTTACATCGAAAAGGAAAAGGTATTAAACGCTTTTTATTAATAAAAAATGTCGCTATACTTCGAGATACGTTTCGATTTAGTACCAAGTTCTTATTAAAGTCAAGTCTTTTAAAATATTTCGTGATTCGCGATTTTAGTACTTATATCTGATGTGAATAAGGACGTTATTATAATGAAAACCGTTTTTTTAGTTGACAAAATTAATCACAAGTGTATGACACATTTCATGATACAAGAAATTACCTAATGTCATTTCGCGTCACCCCACCCAACCACCCACCCCGACTCACTCGTTAGATCAATTTTTACAATTCATTTATATGATTTACACGCTTCAGTCATTCGCTGTATGCCCCCAAAATGGGGTCTTTCATATCCAAACCAAAGTCGTATGAAAATTGTCTATTCAATTTCTACAGATTAAAGTAGACATTAATAGAGAATTCTCAGGCTTTAAATTTTGTGTACAAATAATTATGTAAATGCAAAGGTCAAATTATGATAATAAAACCTACTCTAATAGACAGAGTTTATTTCCACAACAGTTTCGATGCCACTGACATCCTCTTCGAGTGGTTTTTTATTATTCTAATTATGTAACCAAAATTTCTTTTATGACGTTGCTTCCATGGCACAAAGGCAGTTTTCAATTTGTTATTTGAATGGGGTCTTAATTAACGGGGATAGCACCGATGCAGAGTTCCCCTTCATGAGGAGCTCGGGTGTTGAACGAGGTTGGACCACGTTGGACTCGAGTCACTGCTGAGTAGGTAGGAATGAATTCCCGTATTGCTATTCTTACTTTGGACTAAAGTAATACTGGGGTTATGATTCACAACTGGGTTATATATATATATGTATTATGTTACTTTATGTGAGTTTGAACGACGGTTCAGGGTCGACCCGCTATCGAGTCAACCCCTCTACAGCATCCCGCCTCATTTGTCGATTTATCTGTCTATAAAATTTTTATTTCTAAATCAACAAAATATTGAATATAAAATTTGAATTATATTACAAAAACAAAACAACATATATATATATATATACACACACACATATATATAGTATATAACAACACCAAACCTTGTATAAGATAAAGTTAAATAATCAGACTAGTCCTCTTTTCATCATTTTTTATTGACAAACACTTTTCGATCTTCCTTTACCAAAGTTAAGACTTTTTCCCATCGTTTCACGCCCTGGAAAATGGATATACACGGACAAGTTTTACGCACGAAGTCTCAGAGAAGGACCCCCCCCCCCCTCTCCCTTTCCCAACTTCCTTTCTTCCTTCCCTTAAATTTAAAACTAAACCGGAAGTTAAGCATTAGGTCCAGATAAAGTAGTTGGCGGGTGTGTCAGTACTTTTTAGTACTTCTCAATGGCAGTTTGGTAAGCCTATGGAGGTGGCCTTTTCAAAATACTTAAAATTGAAAGTAAAATAAACCTGATGGCAATCTATATATACATATACAGAGGGTTGCCAAAAGTAAATAGACAACTTTGGTCTTTTTCCCAAAGCCTTGGTTTGATAATAAAGGTTAGTCAATGATACCACGAGACTTATTAAATCAATATATTTAGAATCGCTTAGCATTCCTCTTTGTATTATGTAAAGCTGACACACTTCCTGGCAATCCATTGATGAGCTTTGCTATTTGTTCTTGAGGACAAGCAGCATGGTGTCTATTTACTTATGTTAACACTGTATATATACAGGGTGTCCATAAATTATATTTACAAATTAATTTCAATTGAATTTGTAAAAATAATTTATAGATACCCTGTATAAGGAAAAAAAATATAGTTTTAATTAAAGTTAAAAGAGCATTTTTGTGTTAACCACATCACGTTTACTAATGGTTGGATGTAGGAGAGAATCAGTTTAATGATAAATTGAAAAAGCTTTCGAGTCCCTTTTAATAGTCCAATGGCGGAAAACTTTGGACAGGTTTTAGTGTTCTGCAAATATATATATATATATATATATATATATATATATAGGCACTATTGCGTTAGAACGAAAATATCACGACTTAACCTAACCAATTGTCAAGGGCATACAGTTGACCTAACCGGGCATTCAATTAACCTAACCTTGTTAGGTTGTTGGGTTGGGATACCCAACTTTCAATAGGGTAGTGCCTATATATATATATATATATATATATATATATATATATATATATATGGGCTGAATTTCATGAATTTGTGGGTTGGCATCATATATATATATATATATAGGAAGGAGGGGCCGGAGGCGAATGTCCGCAAAAACGCCCTCTCTCCCCATAGAGTAAAAAGGAGCCAAAATCAAGGCCCAAGCTTTTCGAGATTCCTGGACACTCTGCGTTTGAAAGATTGGAGGTCGTAGACATGGGGAAAGATAGATTAAGTAAGATTGTTCCAGAGTTCACCGGTTGAGTAGATGAAAGATAGAAAATACCGGTTAATCCTCGCGTTAGAGAGTTGGACAGAAAAGGAATGAGAATATGCCAAAAGTCTGGTACTGAGTGCCTCCTTAAAGGAGGAGGCATGCAGTTAGAGATTTCAGAAGAGCAGTGTCCGTCATAATGGAGATAGTAAAGAGAGAGTGAGGCAACATTGTTGCGAAGAGAGAGGGATTGAAGACAGTCAGTAAGTGGCGGGGAACTGATGAGACGAAAAGCCTTTGATTTCACCCGGTCAAGTAGAGCTGTGTGGGTTGAGCCACCCCACGCATGAGAAGCATACTCCATACACGGGCTGACAACCTCTGTACAGAGACAGCAACTGAGTTGGGTGAAGAAACTGCGGAGCCGGTACAGCACACCTAACCTAAACTGTTTTAGGAGAGTATATGTGATCTTTCCAGGAAAGATCACGAGGAAAGAAAACATCAAGAATGTTAAGAGAAGAGGAAGGATTAAGTTGTGTATTGTTGAAGGTAAGGAGTCAGTCGTGTGAAAGAGTGTGACAAGTACACAGATGAAGGAACTGAGTTTCTGAGGCAATGAAAGCCACGAGGTTTTCTCTATTTCAATCAGGGATACCTGAGAGATCAGAAGTCAAGTCCATCATAGCCGTCCCACGCGAAGCAAAGAGTGACCGTGTATAGGATAGGAAGTGCCACTTAATAAATCATTGCTAAATAAAAGAAAAAGAGTGGGTGACAGGACAGAACCCTGGAGAACACCCTTAATAATAGCTTTAAGAGAAGAACAGTGGCCATCTACAACCGCAGCTATAGATCGGCCAGAAAGGAAATCAGAGATGAAGGCACAGATAGATAGATAGAAACTGAAATGAGGGCAGTTTGGAAAGTAAGGCTTTGTTCGAGACTTTATCAAAAGATTTTGATATGTCTAACGCAATAGCAAAGGTTTCACCTAAATCCCGAAAGGAGGATGACCAATAGTCAGAGAGATATGCAAGAAGATCACTAGTAGAGCGTCCCTTCCGGAACCTATACTGACGATCTGAAAGAAGATTACAAGAAGAGAGGCGTTTAAAAATCTTCCTGTTAAGAATAGATTAAAAAACTTTAGAAAGGCTTAGAAATGACAGTAGTTGAACGATAGCTGGAGGATTGAGAGCGGTCACCCTACTTTGGGACAGGCTGATTGAAAGCAAATTTCTAGCAGGAAGGAAAAGTACCAGATGAGAGATAAAGACGAGAGAGTTTGCTTGGGCAGAGTGTCAGCACAGGAGCACAGTTCTTGAGACTAACAGGAGGGATACGCCTTCCTAGAGTTGAGCCTAGATATGAAAGAAAAAACATCTTTGGAAGCGATTCTAATTTCAGACATAATTATTTAATTAAGTCAGAGGGAGGAGTAGATGCAGGAATAGCACCTAATCGCATGGTTGAGTTGGGGGGGGGGGGGGGGTTGAGCGAAGAATTCAGATTTATCGGGAGAAGAGATGCCAACTGACCCATGGGGATAGAAAAGAGGAGGGAAAGAAGAAGAAGAAAAAAAGAAAAAGAAGTAAAGTTGTTGAAGAGGTTCTTGACTAGGTGCCAGAAAGAGCGAGAAGAATTAGAATCAGATAGGTTTTCACAGTTTTGTCTGATGAAGGAATTTTTGGCGAGTCGAAGAACAGATTTTGTACGATTTCGGGCAGAAATATAGGCTAAGTGAGAGTCAGGAGTTGGAAAGCCTCCTCTCTGTTGCGGACAGAATTAGAACAAGCAAAGTTAAACCAAGGTTTTTTGCATTAGTAGTAGGAATAGAATATGGAATACACGCCTCCATGCCAGAGAGAATCATCTTCATTCGTTCATTGCACTCGGAGGGGCCCCGGCTACGGGAGCAGTAATCATTCCATGGGAAATCAGAAAGGTACTGCCTGAGGGCTTCCCAATCAGCGGTGCCAAAGTGCCAAAGGCGCCTCCTCTTGGGAGGATCTAGAGCCCGAATGGAACGATAGGACAGGAAACAGATAAAAGATTATGGTCGGAGGAGCCCAACGGAGAAAAACGTTTGACAGAATAGAAAGGAGGATGAGTGATGAGAAATAAATCCAGAATGTTGGGCCTATCTCCAAGGAGATCGGGTTACGAGTAGGGTGCTGTACAATCTGCCCTAGGTCATTCAGGATACAGAAGTTGTATGTTAGTTCACCATGGCTGTCAGTGAAATGGGAGGAAAGCCAAAAGTGGTGGTGAACATTGAAATCTCCTAAAATGGAAATTTCAGCAAAAGAAGTGGGATAGAATGTATTCCACTTTGGAAGTGAGGGAGTCGAAGGATTTTAGATAGTCAGTAGAATTAGGAGAAAGGTAGACAGCGCAGATGCACTTAGTTTGAGATTGGCCGTAGCCAGAGTATATAGAATTTGGAGGATTCAATTCGGAAATACGAGAGCAAGTTAGGTCGTTGCGTACATATAAGGCAACATTCACCTTTAGAATGAAATTGAGTACAGAAAAAATAGGAGGGTACAAAAAAAAGAGGTGTTTGGAACGACTGACAGCCCAGAGTTTCAGTGAGGAAGAGAAAGTGAGATTTAGAGGAGAGGTGATGTTTAACAAACTGACAATTTGAGGATAGGCCACGAATGTTGCAGAAGAAGTTTATGAAAAGTGAATAAGGTAGAGGCTCAGAACATCTCGAATATATATATATATATATATATATATATATATATATATATATATATATATATATATATATATATATACATATATTATGTGTGTGTGTGTGTGTGTATGTTGAAACATACATGACATTACTATACGACTATTTTTCCTGCATAGAAAGACTGTGTTAATGTTTATATACATGTTAAAGGTAAAGTAATTCAAACAGTTCCTTTTTGTTTGTTTATAACAACCTTCTTTTGGAAATTTAAAAATCAGTGGTAGTGTTCCAAACCTGATATTAGAACGCGAAGCGGTACTCGTGTCTCCTGCAGAAGCGATGCATCTTATCCGTTGCGTTATCCATTTCTTCAGTGGCGACGTCACTTTTTGCGTGTGAAGGTGACATCGTCATCAGTTTACAGCCGTTTTTCAAATTCACCTTTGTATCGAGGGAATCTGAAATGGTTTCCTTTTCAGTTTCAACCATTGGAAATGACTTCACATTTCTGAATTCAATTATCCGAATGGTGATCACGAAAACAATGAAAAGTTTTAGAAAGGGGCGTGCTATGTAAGGGGCGTGCTATGTAAGGGCGTGAGAAGTGGAAATGTGAATTTCATAAGTCTGTTTCATAATTAACTGTGATTATATAAAACGGACTGGTATATATATTATATCTATATATATATATATATATATACCAGGTACAACAAATCGATGAATCGGTACAGAATTTAAATTCTGTACCGACTCATCGATTTTTTGTACCTGGTATTCCATACATTAAAACCAAGCTCACCCTCTCGTCTATTGTTAATTTTCCAGCCATCCCCTACCTAAAAGAAATATATATTATAATCAACACTGAAAATTCCTATGATGCGCGATTTTTGCGCCACCCTATATATATATATACAGTATATATATATATATAATATAATAAAAGTCAAACAAATTGTAAATATATTTATACAGTATATGCCATTTATTTTACAGGTCACTTGTTTTTGAAGTATGCTTTGAAATATGTAAAATATATACATATTGTTTACATATCTTGGTCTTTCGCTGTAGATGCTAAACAAAATGTCCTCCGACGCATTCAATGCAGTTTCAAGTCGAAAACTTAACCGTGTCCGCTTCTTAGCTCGAAATTCTGGGCAAAGACAACTTAAATCTGAAATAGAGTTTCACCAGAAACGGTTGCGGAAGGATTCGAGAGCATTCTCTCAAAGAGTTCTACTTTACCTCGCGGAAAGCTCTCAAAAGCGACATCAGCGTGAAACGAGGATTTCAAAATTACTCAAATGTTTAATGTATGTTTAGATGAAGCCGAACCGCGAATGACCGCTTATCCTTCTAAGAAGAAGACGAACGAAACCCAGGAAAGAAGTGGTGAAAATAGAACCGCGCAAAGCGGCGTCCATACACGAAGAAACAGAGAGACAAAAACTTCAACGTGGCAGTAGCGTTGTTTTCAGAGGCGTCTAACCCGTCTTTAGGAGAGGAAGACAACCAATGCCCAGATTCTTCACAAAGGGCACGTGCTTTGTCCATGGGAATTCTTGAGGAAGTTTCTGAAGCTGAGAACGAAGACTTTCTGCTCCTGAAGTAGTGGTAACGCCCGTTGCCAAACAGACTGTCACTTCTTTCTCTACCGAAAGCTCAAAAGAAGGACGGTAAAGATGTTTCCCCTCCTCGTCTGACGCCTCAAAATTCAGTCTCAGAAGTTGAAGATACTCCAATTACCCGGCTAGCGTAAGTCCTTCTTCAGGCTCTTCCCCCTTACGTCTTCTCGAGAGAAGACAGGTTCGTTCTCATCGCGAGGACATTCAAAGTCCACCTTCAAGACTTATTCTCGGACTCCTTTTCTTCTGAAGCGAATAGGAAGTCACGACAGCTCCGCGAGCAGAAAGAAAATTTCGAAGCAAGAACAACCAATCCCGTATGAGGAAATTCCTAATCCATTACAAGATCAAAGGTAAGATCAACATTTTGACTTTTATCAATAAGAAAGGAGTAACACGTTGTCACCCATTTTCCAAACGATGGCGACACTTGCTAACTTTCAAATCCACCCAAAATAACCACCTTTCCTGAACTTGCAAAATCCTCCAAGTTATTGAGATTTATTACACAATTTGAGTAAGTTATCTGTGATTCTCTGTTTACGAAATATGTAAAGTGCTCAGTTAGCTCACACCCAATGTAATTTCTTTCTTAGCTTGAGTCAGGAAAAATATTCCCAATTCAGCAATGAAATTCTTTCAAATCAAGGTTTTTAGAGTTTCTTGCGTTTCGTTATATTAACGTCATTCTTATATTACCTTGTTAATCATCATTTTAATATGGTGTTTGATTACCCGAAAGCAATATTCCCTACTGCCCTGTGCAGTAGGGAAGTAACTGTACTCAAGTAGCATTTTCAGAATCCACTTTCTAGAAAGTACAATTATTTTAAACTACTCTTACTATAACTTAAGTACATTTTAAGAGAAATATTGTACTTTAACCTAAGTACATTTTTACCGATATCTGTAAAGTAAAAGTACTTTTCCCAAACGTTTGGGAAATTTCCATGATTAAATCAAGCAATCTAAGGAGGCAGACAGTGCGGGAATTTAATGCAGCCAATCACGCACCTTTGAGAACCAATTACACCGCACAACACAATTTATGTCCTTTGCATAAATTCTGCTGATTTATATGTATTTTGATGAGCTGATTGCAAATATGTTATTAATTTTTCTCTAACACCCACCATTTTTTCCAGAAAACTACGTTAATGTTTCACAAAATTATCCAAATTATATCAACGCGGTTCCAGGGAAGGTGGAATTCCAGTATGTTTGGCTGAATATTGCTGGTTTCTCATTAGGGAAACTCCCGAGAGTATACAAAAGAAAAACATCAACAAAAAGATTTAATTGTTGTTCTGATCTCGTAGTAATCATGTTGAGGTATTCAATATATTCTAATCTGTATATAAGAATTTTATTACACGTCCCTTCAAAACGGTGGGTGATATACATATTCTGACATCAGATTTGAACTCAGCTCATCCAAATTTATAAAAAATAACTTCGTTTTTTTAAAGGACAGAAAAATGTTGTAATTTGTTGTGTATTGTTATTGTTAAAGCTAAATTAGAGGTTGTGCTCGTAATAAAGTTTGTTGACCCATGTGTATTTATTTATTTCATTCTCTAATGAATATAATTAATATATAACTTATCGTTGTTATAAGGTAATGCTTAGCAATGTTATGTTTGAGATGCTAGTAGAGTACTTTTTACTTTTACTACTATGAGTATACTTTAAACACGGTACTTTTTTACTCTTACTGAAGTACAAATCAAGAATCGTACTTGTACTTCAACTAAAGTAAATGTTTGTCAAATTACATGTACTGTAACATAAGTAGCAAATTTCAGTACTTTGCACACTTCTGATTAAAGCCATTATCGAATTGTGTTAAAAATGTCTTGGAAATTGTTAGAAATATGTTACAAATGTGTTAGAAGTGTTAGAAATGTTAGAAATGTTTTCTTGTTTAGTTTGACGAAAGAATTTTTATTACGAATTGGGAATGTAGCCAATGAGAGCTCGAACAGCGCATTAGGCATTTTATGCCAAATTTTGATACATATCCGACACTTATCTGATCCTTCTTTTGTAAAGTTTAAAATAGATTCTCGACAACATTTAGTTCATAAAACGGTTCCATCCAGTTAGGACTTTTTCATACAACTGTTACGTATAGAATACTATTATTAAGCGCAAATGAGACTCGACGCAAAAAGAATTATCTTGGTTGGATGGGTTTAGAATCAAATGATGATCTGAGAAAACTTTCAGTGAATTTCAATGTCTGGCTGGAAATTCTATTTCAAGATGGCGTTTTCTTATTTTATTTGGTGAAATGAAAATAAGTAATAGATATTTAATGAAAATAAATCATTCCGTGACATTCTTATTTTAATATAGGTAAAAAAATCGTTGAAATAGTTTACAGAGTGAGACACAAAACATTGCTATGTTTTATAGGTCCATCGGTGACTCGAACCCGGGATCTCTAACTCCGAGTCGTGGGTGCTAACCATTAGGTTCGAATTTTGGTGGGGGATATTTGGGCATATATATATATATATATATATATATATACAGTGCCCGCGAAAAGTATCCGATCACTCAAGAAAATACAATATTTTCCATTGATATTCAGAGACACGTAATTCACTTTCTATTTGTTCTAGCGACATCTGGTAACTTTGAGGTTGCTCGCTGATATGAGAGCTATCCAACGCATTCTCAAATTAGTGTTCTGGTAGCCTTCGTTGCGGGTGGCTGTGTCTCAAATTTGTCAGATTTCACTGTTTGTGTAAATTTCTTGATATTTTTTTTTTTTTTACAGAAAGTGGTGTAAATAAAATTTATATATAATGTGTGCTAAAAAACAAATTAAGAGTGATTGTCGAGGTGCTATTGTTGCTTTGCATGCATGTGGGAAATCACAGAGACAGATAGCTAAGGAATTAAACATATCCCAAAGTACCGTTAATTTATGGGTTTCACGGGCTAAGAACAATGGTGGCCTAACCACGCCAGTCCCTAAAAACGATCTGGCAGACCGAGAAAAACAAATTCGCGAACAGACAAACTTATGAAACGTTTAGTATTGAAAAACCCAACAATAACTGCGAAAGAAATAAAATTTAATATGAATAATTTGTTATCTGGTGTTTCTGAACGAACTATATAGGAGCGGCTCCAAAAGAACTCGGATTACCATCTCGCCATGCTGCTAAGAAACCGTTCATTAATGAAAAAATGCGTAAAAAACGTGTCGCATTTTGTAAAAAATACATTCATTGGACTGTTGATGACTGGAAGAAGGTCTTATTTAGCGATGAGTCGACATTTTTGACATTCGAAGTTGTCCCAAAAAAGGTTCGCCGGCCTATTGGCTCAAATAGGATGGACCCTAAATACACCCTAAAGACAATGAAACACCCTCCAAGTGTGATGGTTTGGGGTTGTTTCGGTTACTATGGGCGTGGGAAACTTATATTTTCTTCCGAAGAACACAACTATGAATGGTGCACGGTATTTAGCAATGCTACAGGATAAACTTCCAATGGCAATGGCAATCCAAAGGACAAAAACATACATGCATGATGGTGCACCATGTCACAGGGCCAAAATAGTGACAAAATTGATTACTGACAATAAATTTGATATTTTGGATTGGCCTGGTAATAGTCCAGATCTCAATCCGATAGAAAATCTGTGGCTAATAATAAAAATAAGGTTGAATGCCACGACACTGGCTCAGTCGAAAATTACAAGAAGCCATCAAAAAGGTATGGTGCAAGGAAATATCAGTGGAAGTTTGTCAAAACTTGATTAAATCCATGCCAAAACGTCTAGAACAAGTCATCCAAACCAAAGGACAGATGACAAAATACTAATATAAGGTTAGTATACATTTAAACATTGTTTTTTATGTAAAAAATACAAATTTCAAGGGTGATCGGATACTTTTCGCGGGCACTGTATATATATATATATATATATATATTATGAATGAAAAATTATGGTAAGTAGACGTGGACTTTTTGCAAATAATATTTGTCAAATGAAATAACTCCTTTTGTTCAATGTCTCTTTTATCTGAACTAGCCAAGA
This sequence comes from Bathynomus jamesi, assembly GCA_023014485.1. NCBI lineage: Eukaryota > Metazoa > Arthropoda > Malacostraca > Isopoda > Cirolanidae > Bathynomus > Bathynomus jamesi. Next base: position 232,638 of record JAJOZX010003830.1, read on the forward strand.
ACTTATTTTTAAATTAAATGAAGAGATATAGTGTCCTTTTCCTTTTAAAGTTTAGGCCATTGTCTATATCTGTAAAGGAAAATGAAAAAAAACGCAGTCAATACAAAATTCGGGAGAGATGATACGGTACAGTATGTGTTCCGCGAGCGCTTAGATGCTACAGATTCAGGTCTGGGGGAGGGAGCGGGGGTTGAGGGAGTTGGACACGAGATCTCGCTGAAAGTTCAATTCTTTTAGCAATACTTAGAAAAAAGTTCTTTTCACAAACTGGATGTCGTTCTTGTAGTTATCGTCTTTCTGGCAGTCCACTTTCACGAAAATCAGAAGTAGGAAATCGTTCCATTCACACTCACGAAGTTGATTTCTCTTTAGTTGGTTGGTTGGTTGTTTTGTTTTAGGTCCTACGTCCACCAGAGGGCGCTGAGACGGAAAAATAAGTCCCCTTTAATAAAAAGGAGGACCGGGTCGAGCCAAATACATCACGCGCAGCGGGCTCATCTTTGCATCCCCATCAAGTCTCTCAGACTGGGCTTGGGACAGTCGTTGGCTGGGTTGACTTCCCTGATTTCTCTGTCGATAAAATGAGGGGAAGATCTTGAAAGAGTACATAACCTAGGGAGGTGTTGTCACTAAATGCGATACTTAACCTAAATATACCTATCGGTAGGCCTATAAATAATCGTATAATGTGGGTTACGTCGTGGCCAGTGTCATAACACCGCTTCCCGTCGATCAGCGAAGTTAAGCGACATTGGGTCTGGGTAGTAGTTGGATGGGAGACCGTTCTCCGCATCCAGATTATGTAGCGGCCCGTGGTTCGGATCCCACGTTAAGCTGTGGATCCACTCCGTCAATGACCTTAGATATTGCGAAGGAGGATAAACAACTCCATCATTATTATTAATCCTCTGACCTAACTGGGTATTAAGCGTAAACTAACCAGGATTTCGCTACTTAAATTTATTAATAATACCCAACTCATTAATACTGTATCTACTTTATTATCTATCTTCCTCTGTATCTACTTTGTATCTATCTCTGTATCTCTTTGTTCACAGCGAATTAACTCGGATTCCAATTAACGATAACTTAACTACGAAAATCCCTTACTTACAACCATTAACAATAACGTTACAGGTCAGCACTATATTTATATTATATAAACTCGTATCAATAACTATATATGAGAGAGAGAGAGAGAGAGACAGAGGAGAAAAGTTTGATAGATTATGTGTTAGTGAGTAAAAATATGCTGAGGAATGGATGTGATGCTAAAGCTGTCTGAATGTTGAATGGGGTTTTATCGTACATATTTACGAAATGAAATGAAGAGAACGTCGACTGCATAGTGAAATGATGAGGTGAAGAATGTAGTGAAAGAAAAGAAGAGGATTTGGGAAATAATGTTACAAACTAAGCCTGGTAATGAGGAGAGAAGATATAATTCTTTGTACAAAAGTGAGGTAAACCTTAAACGAATGATAAAAAGAAGTGAGGTAAACCTTAAACGAATGATAAAAAGAAGTGAGGTAAACCTTAACGAATGATAAAAGAAGTGAGGTAAACCTTAAACGAATGATAAAAAGAAGTGAGGTAAATCTTAAACAAATGATAAAAAGAAGTGAGGTAAACCTTAAACGAATGATAAAAAGAAGTGAGGTAAACCTTAAACGAATGATAAAAAGAAGTGAGGTAAACCTTAAACGAATGATAAAAAGAAGTGAGGTAAACCTTAAACGAATGATAAAAAGAAGTGAGGTAAACCTTAATACGTGGGGAATAAAGTTATTTCGAAAAGAAGTGAGGAAGTGCAAAAATGAGTCTGGTAGAATGACAGGGTAATACTGAAAGATAAGAATAATAATGTGGTAGTGTCAGAAGAGCAAATACGAGAGAAGTTTACCGTAAAGAGTAATTTAGTAATCTGATGATAGGTGAGGTAAATGAATTGGAAGCAAATGTGAATGCGGTTGGTTTGGGTGGTGTATGTAGAAGTGTATACCAAGGAATGGAAGACATTAAATCAGAGGAAGGTGAACGAATATACAGTATACACGCGAGCTGAAGTAAGGAGAATCAGCAGGAATTGATAAGATATGCGCAGGAGTGAAGCGATAAAATATGGTGTTTAAGTGACTATGGAAGATGGGTCAGAAAGCTTAGAAAAGTAGATGCGTTCCAGGTGACTGAACCAAAGCTGCAACTGTACCACTGTATAGAAATAAAAGTGAAAGGAGTGACTGCAAAAATCCTGTGGGTATAAGTCATTTTAAGCATAGCTGGAAAGTATACGAAAGAGTGTTGATATACGCGGAGGACGGTCTCCCATCCACCTACTACCCAGACCCAATGTCGCTTAACTCCGCTAATGAACGGGAAGCAGCGTTACGACATTCGCTATGACGTAGCCCTTGATATATAGACTAAAAGTGATTACAGACTGTGGTTGGACATGATGATAATAATAATAATAATAATAATATTTGGAGTTGTTTAACCTCCTTCGTGACAGAAAAAGTTATGTAACAAAGAGGACCTACAGCTTTACGTGGGATTCGAACCAGCTAAGGGTCGCTACATCATCTCAATGCATAGGACGGTCTCCCATCCAACTGAACGTCAATTAACCTCGCTGATACAATGGAAAACAGTGTTACGTCAGGGCTATGACGTTGCCCTGGTTGAACATGAAGAAGGCGGTTTCAGGGTAGGCAGAGAATGCGTTGATTAAGTGTTTGCTGTGAGACGCCTGATTAACAACCTAGTTAATAGGAAGAAATTTCTGGATTTATGGATTTAGGAACATTTATGGATCTGGAGAAAGCGTATGATAAAATGAAGAGATCTATTTTGTGGCAAGTGCGTAGAATGTATGGCGTCCGTTGGTAAATTGTTAAAACTCATATGGGTAGCTTGTTCAAGAAGTAAAAGTGAGTTGAGTGATTGGTTCATTATTAACGTTGGAGTACGATAGGGATGTGATGTCACCATGACTGTTTAATGTTCATATGGTTGGTGTAATGAGCGAGATGAAAGCAAGAATGCTAGTGAAAGGAGTAATGTTTTGGAAACGTGTGGGGTGAAAGTTATCCGAGATGAGAATGGAGGATAGTATGCTACGCTGGTGTGGTCATCTGGAAGGAAGGACTAATGAAAGAATTGTGAGAAAGTTGTATAATAGCGAGTACGTAGGCATGAGAAGTAAGGAAGATAGCTTAAAAAAAAAAGGAGTACAATTAGTGAATGTTTGAATGAAAGTGGAGTTGATAAAAATATAGCATAAAAAGTTAAAGAGAAACAGAAAAATAGAAGCAGTTTGCGAGGCCCATAGACGTTGGTTTCACCTGAACTACTAGTAAAGGTATACTCCCAACCTTTTCATGACAGGTAACACTGGTTCCCAAGGTTGGGGTGGTACATTATTCCCGGTGGTAATCTGGTCGTATCTTTATGTGTGTATTTATTTAAGGGTTTTCAATCCAGAGCTCCTACGTCGTGCCCACCTCATCCAGAATGGAAAATGGGTTTTAAGATGATGTATGTATGGTTGTACGTAGATATTAAAATTATCCACATCATTAATTGGCTAATGATCAGGAAAACCAACGTATTCTCCTGAACCTGAAATACAGAAAGGGAGCTTTTACACAGTTTTGTATTTGCTTGAATAAAGGGATCACCTGAAGAACCGTCACCCAGCCTTTTTAGTTAGGCTTATAACGCTAACTAACGAAAATATCACGACCTAACTTAACCAGTCGTTAGGTCAACTGTACGCCTTTGACGATTGATTAGATTAGGTCGTTAGTTAGCCTTATAAAGCTAACTAAAAAAAGGCTGGGGTGATGAATCTTCAGTGAACCGAATAAAGGGCTTAATTTCCTTAAGGCCATAGACAAATGCTTACAGCTGATAAAGTACTTCATAAATAGAATCTAGTTCCAAGATAATTAATTTATACACAACCCACCATCAAAACCGTCAAAACCAACAGTAACTGAAGGTTATTTTATAATAGACAGTTGTTAGGATTCTCAGTTATACAGTATATGGTTTGTCGGATGGTGGTAAAAAAAAAGTGTTCTGTTGGTTTTTTGAAACATCGTAGCTTTTTATTAAACCTTTCATTTTTTCCGAACAGTTAGTCTATTTTGAAGAAATTCACTCGTTTCTGATGAACGTCTGGAATTGTGGATTCAACAAATTTAGTTCCCTCTGCAGGAAAGTGTGTCATTGAACAATCTTTGCATTTGAAATAAAATTTTTACTTTTCCAATATTCTTGTTTCAGATTTTTAGACCTGTTGCTGAATCTTCACATCCTTCCTGGATATGAGGAATCCATCATTGATCCAAATCCGACGCCAAAACCACAACGAAAAAGAAATGAATAAACCCAAAATAATTCAAGTAATCAACTAGGATAGTTGGGTGAATACCCCGCCGACCGGGGTGCTAATCTGAAGATTGCGGGCCCTGCCCCGGCTTAGCTTTATATATATATAAAATTTTGAAAAGATTGTGTAGTGTATGAAATGCATGTATGTGTAGTGGAGAATAACTTTAAGAAGTGCGTGTTTGAGACCATGCTGGACTGCTCACAGGGTAGATGAGACACGGAAAAAGATCAGCTAAAGATGACAGTGACAGAAGAAACGGAAGTTCCAGCATTCCGTCTTCTGCCTAACGTCCACCCCCTGGAGTACTTCCCTGGTCGATTGGTGTCTACAATCTCCGCCTACAGTATACAAAGAGTATACACACTTTGGCTAGACACGACTGACGGGACTTACAGTCCTAGCAGAAATAATAATCTAAATTCTATTACAATACAAAGTTTCTACAAATTCTTCCACATAGTTACGTAAATGTCGTTGAGTTGTCGGAAAAGGGACCCAAAATGTGTTACATTTCAGTGACAAGTTACTTAAATAATTAGTTTTGAATAACAACAAAACCTATACTTTTTGGTTTAAAGATACGTGTACCCATCGTTAAAGGGTTAATTTAGGTACCACTGTTGACAATATAAGACTACTAATAAAACCTAACCTGCGAAATGAGTTTCAATTTGCTTTAGGAATATTTTGCTTAACAGCTGGTGGTTGACTGTCGACAGGCAATTTTGTCTTAGAGTTAAATACGGTGCGTGGTAATACTTCAGTTTTGCTTCACATTTTTAAATATTCTGATTTAATTATACTTCTATATAGACCATGAGAGTTTGCCCTTATGTAAAGTTTAGTTCCCACTCCATACGCTAGTGGCGGGCGTGTAATATTCACGTGGCGGAATAACGATAAATAATAGGAAATATGGTTAGTTTCTTATCTTGTCATATATATATATAACTAATCTTTATTTAAGCCATAGTAGTAATACATTTCTGTACCTATACTTATAAACAAATTAGTCCTATACCTTTACCATTCATTACCTATACATTAATCACTCCGCAATTCGGAATAATAGGGGCTCAATCAAGCCTTTCCGAATGAGGTGGAATTTTGCGAATTTCGTAATATTTCGAAATATTCCGAATTAGATATTCCATTCTGAAAACATGCAATGTTAACGCAATTCGTATAATGATAACGAACTGTAATTCGCAATAAATTTATTCAATTTTACGAACATCATTTCTGTTGGAATTAATGAATACAAAATGTATTGTTGATTTGCTGTAATTTCTATCATATGATAACTACAGTTTAATAAAAATTACTTAAGTTATAGATTACGAATTGCAGAATTAACATTCGGAAATGGTTACGAATTAAGCAGAATTAAGAATTAGCCAGTTACTTTTCAGAATACTTTTCAATTCGGAATAGTACGAATTATTACAGATTTCAATACTAGATTTCAGAACCACCAAAATATTCCAAATTACGATGAATTCCGAATTGTGGAGGATTACTGTACTTGAATTTACTGTTTATGCTTACATTACTGGTTTATCTTCTCTTTATGGTTTCGATAAGAGAGTTAAAAAGAAAATTTGTTATCTTTGTATCTTTAATAGCTAAAATACTGCAAAAGCGTATTAACATTTGTATCTAAAACCTTTGAAATGGTTTTGGATCACCTGAAGATCAGGGCTCCCAGCCTTCTTTAGTTAGCTTTATAAGGCTAACTAACGAAAATATCACGACTTAACCTAACCAATCTCAAGAACGTACAGTTGGCCTAACGATTGGTTAGGTTAGGTCGTGATATTTTCGTTAGTTAGCCTTATAAGCCTAACTAAAGAAGGCTGGGGGCCCTGATCTTCAGGTGATCCTTTTTTTTTTTATCCTTCAAAACAAAAATATATAAAAAACCTCATGTTTAAATATAAAATATTTCTTACCATTTTTGACGAAATTTCTGATTTTAAAAATTTAAAACTATAATTTTAAATTACATTCTCCTAGTTATGACATCTTATTTTGTTCACATTGACAAATTAAACGTCTTATAACGTTTCTGTAAACGTTTCAGTTCTTAATAAAAAATTGCGACTATAAAGTTCTTTATAGACTGTCCTACACAGAGCTCGATGGAAGCTCTCTGACACTAATAAGAGAAGAGATAAGTGGTCCCACGTGGATAAAGAACGAGTCTGATCAGTTTTGGTACTAGTTTGTCCTCTCAGATGAATCAACATTCTAGTAGCTAGCTTTAGAAGGACGGATCTGGTTTGGAGACTCTGTGGCGATATGTCAGTGCCACACGTCAATTTTGTTGCTTTAGGAGGGTGTTCATTTTATTATGGCAGGGCACTATACCACACACACTCAACCACACACAGACACCCCACACGCTCACACAAGGCTACGCGTGACCAATATCGTAACTAACATCGCTTCCTCTCGATCGACGAAGTTAAGCAACGCTGGGTCTGGAAAGTATTTGGATGGGAGACCGTCCTTTACTTCCATTATGTAGTTGCTCGTGGTTCGGGTCCCACGTAAAGCTGTAAGTCCTTTGCATCATATGACCTTAGATGTTCCGAAGTAGGTTAAACAATCTCATTGAAACAAAAACACGCTCGTACAAATATGCTCATTGCTCACACACACACACAAGTATACACACGCATATATATATATATATATATTATATACACACACATACATTATTATGAGTTGAAAACGTAAATAAAAGTAAATTCTTTTTTTCATTAATTTTATTTCAAAAATGAGTTCCATGAGCTGTCAAAGAAGATTACGTCATCAAGTGCACTCTGCATTTCTACACCTAACTTCCACAGTAATCTTGAACACAAAGTTTAGGTTATTAGAAATCAACAGTAAAAAGATATCCTAATTGGAGATACTCTGTACTCTTAAACTCTGCGAGGCACTGTGTATGGTGTAAAATGAAAAGGCATTATTAAAAGGGCAAACATAGAGCCTAGATAATTGAAGGGATCAAATTGAAAGGTAAATATTAGCCTAGCTTCAACAAATGTTATTTTGGGATTCTGGATGACGTGATCGTTTAGAAAGCCGTTGAATCTGAACTCATACGACACGATTCGCGTCCCCTAAATCGTCGGTTTTTGACTTATGACTGTTCTCCCTTTTCATTTTATATAAGTACGGTTATTGCTTTTAAACAAATTATTTGAGATATAATTTTATTTTAGGATAATATTTGAAGATGAAAACTATGAATGGCCAGTTTGCATTCCACGCAAATTTGCAATTTAAAGAAAACATTTGAGCCTAAGGTTTATTTCTCGATAATCCAATTTGACCTAATTTCTTATAATTTAACTTCTCAGTTAATAATATAACACTCGAAATTTCTCGAATTTATTGTGAGCCTATATATACACACACAACACACACACACACACATATATATAGAGCAGGAATATAAAGACAAGACAGACTCTCAACATTATTGGTCAAACGTTTCGGTCCGCTCCGGGGCCATCTTCAATGACTAAATGACTGAATATCAAAAACGTTTTGTGACGAACGTTTAACCAATGAATGTTGAGAGTCTTGTCTCTTGTCTTTATATTCCTGCTGAGGATAATATTCCCAAAGAACTCTTCCATATATATATATAATATATATGAATTATTTCACGAAAGTAACACGTGAAAATATTTATGATGAATAAAACCACGAAGGAAGGAAACACAAAATGGTGCTCAGCGCTTTCGTCTAATGCATCCTCAGGAACACTGAGGATGTCATTAGACGAAAGCGCTTGAGCACCATTTTGTGTTTCCTTTCCTTCGTGGTTTTATTCATCATATATATATTATATTTGAAGATGTTCCTGTGCTATTTATTATAGTTATGAAAGATTAAAGCTTAAGTCCTTAACACGCTTGCTTGGCATTTAACACGCTTATCGTTGAATTAATGTTGTTAATTTTATTGAGATATTCTGACTTTGAACTCCATGAACGTTCTGCGAAAATTGTTAATCCATGTTGAGTCAAAAATAAATAAATCCAGTTTAATTTCAATAAGATAAAATATATAATCTAAAAATATATCGTATATATGAAAAATATAAAGAATAATTTCAATTTTAATTTTATTCTTCTATGTATAGGCCTACATGTCTTACATTAGATGTAATAAGAGAATAATATATGTATATCTATATATATATATATTAGTGCAGTAGCTTAGACCCTGATTTTTGAAGTAAGTGGACATTCTGGACAAAAGCACCAAACTTGGCTCAAATGTTGTTCAGGACCTTAGCTACCAATTTTTCCCCGGAACCAAGACGCACAACCCTATCTTGGCTGCCATTTTGGAAATCCAAGATGGCTGCCAGCTAGAAATCAACAAACTATTGTGAGGAGTAATTGTAAATAAATAGTCCCTAAACCTACATATTTCGATGCCAGGATTGCTATAAAATAATCAGAATTACCCTTAAATGTTTATTTAATGTAAAATATTTAATAATATAACTATATAATATGTGCTTTTCTGTTTTGCAGGTGATTTGTGAACATGGATTGGAGCAAATGCATGGTTTGTCAAGAGAGCAAAGGTGAGACTCTTAAATGTCCACTCAATGCTGTGAGTGGTAAAAAAACTGAAGCATATGCAACATTTATGGAGAATGTCAACGCATTCAAGAATCTTGGAAGACTACCAGTTCCTCTTCTTTTCAATGAAGAGGTGACTGTTGAAGATCTGGTTCAGAATAAAGCTGTGTGGCACAAGTCATGCCATGTTAAATTTAGTAAAGAAAAGCTTGAAAGGGCTACAAAAAAGAGAGAAAGGGCGGATGAAGGTGAAACCAGTTCATCTACGGGGAAGCGGGTTCAGCGGCATCCTATGGACAAAGCAACTTGTGTGTTTTGTCAACAAACACATGGGCATCTTCACGAATTCAGTACATTTGGCGCTGACGTCAATTTACGAATGATGGCTACAGAACTCAGTGACACAGAACTAATGTCTAGAATAGGAGGTGGTGATCTCATGGCCATTGAAGCCAAGTATCATCTGCAATGCTTGACATTTTATCGGAACCGTTACCGCTCACTTTTGAGACAAAAACAGAGCAAGGAAGAAGGCTATGAAGAAAACTTGATGAAAGCAAAGGCAATAGTTGAGGTCGTTAATCATGTAGAAAATTGCGTGGAAGAAGGAATCTTTCAAATGAAGTTTTCTGTGCTATTTGATCTGTATCAAAAAAGACTTCGGGACTTAGGTATTAATAAGGAAATGAACAGAGGACGATTCAGAGAGAAGATTCTGGAGTATTTCCCATATGCCCAGGAAGTGAGTGATGGCAAGAACAAAATCTTAGTTTTTCAGCAGGGAATTCAGGAAATGCTCAGAGAGACAAATAGACAGAATTTTGAAGGAGATACTATGATTCTTGCAAAAGCTGCTAGAATCATACGCAAGGAAATCGTCAACTTTACTGGATTCAAGTTTGCAGGTGCCTTTCCATCTGGTTGTCAACAGGAATCGGTACCTACAACCTTGAAAACCCTTATATCTATGATCACAAATGGTGCTGACGTGAAGGACCAAACACCAGAAGACTCCCCTGCAACTCTCACTGTCTCGCAACTTATCCTTTTTAATTTTAGGAACAAGCATACATCATCATCTAAGGTTCGCCATTCTTTGGAAAGAGAACCACCATTGCCTCTGTATCTTGGTCTGAAAATTCATACTGAAATTCGGTCAAAATCATTAATTACACAACTATATGAATTGGGTCTCAGTGTGAGTTATGACCGAATTCTTCAAGTCGAAAGCCAACTTGCAACAGCAGTGTGCCAGAACTTCAAGACCAAAGGAGTGGTTGTACCAGCTCAGTTTCGTCATGGACCATTTATTGTTGGGGCACTTGACAATCTGGATTACAACCCATCTAGTACAACTGCCGTTGGATCATTTCATGGTACAGGGATTAGTCTGTTTCAGTTCCCAACTGTCTCAAACTGTGGAACCAAACAAGGTGATCTTGTGCTACCTTCTCTAGGTTCAAAGGACTTGGAGTTACTCATGTCCTACTCAATTGTACCAGCTGTTGCAATGGACAAAACCAAGGTAGAAGTCCTGAAGTTGTCTAATGTGTCTGACCCTATTGAGGGACACTACCATGAAGCATGTTTCCAGGAAAAGGAGTGGATGAAAGAAGCGTTCAGGATCTTGGAGAAAGACACGATAGGGAAGGGTGATGTTATATCATGGTCAGCATACCACGCTACAAGGCAAGAACAAGATGAAGATCAAATGAAAACCCTTTCCTACCTCCTTCCCTTATTCCATGAAAAGGCCGCTACTCCAGCGATGATCAAGCATGGAATGAATGTTGTTCGGTCTGCTACTGAATTCCTTAACCCCGGGCAAATACCAGTTGTTGCATTCGATGCACCCCTATATGCCCTTGGTAAATTCATTCAGTGGAAGTGGCCAGACACCCACGGAGAAGACAAGGTCATCGTCATGTTTGGAGGTCTACATACAGAGATGGCCATGTGGAGAACGTATGGAGATTATCTAGAGGGATCTGGGTGGACAAATGCCTTGACACAAGCAGGCATTGCTTCGGCAGGAACTGTTGACTCATTTCTTAAAGCCTCTCATCTTACAAGAACCAGACATGCTCACCAGGTAACAGCTTTGACATTGGCAAAGCTGCAGCATGAAGCCTTTATGGAAACTGTTGGTCCCTATGATGACAAGACAAAGGAAGAGTGGAAGAAGAAGATGGTTCAGGTCAGTCCAACATTCCAATACTGGGAGACAATTCTTCAGATGGAGATAGACGGCCTCATATTCATACGATCACATCGTGCAGGAGACTTTCCATTGTATGTAGAAAGCTTGAAGAAAGTAGTTCCCTGGTTCTTTGCTCTTGACCACCAGAATTACGCACGTTGGCTTCCACTCCACATCCGGGACATGAAGAATCTCCCTCAGCCAGTTATGAATGAGTTTTCACGAAATGGACACTGGGTAGTACACAAGACCAAGAAGAGATTCTCAGCCATGCCTTTAGACCAAGCGCATGAACAAAACAATGAGAAAGTCAAAGGTTCAGGAGGCGCGGTGGGTCTGACTGAGAATCCAGTGGCATTCAAGAAGTGGATGGTAGCAGGGCCAGAACAAGCCAGATTGATTACTGAATATGAAGACGAAAACCTTCCAGAAACTGAAGACAACAACTTCCACCACGAAGAAGGACTATCTACACAGAGAAGATTCAAGGATCATGTTTCTAATCTCGTTGAAGTCTTCCGTGATATGGGAAATCCATTTTGTGATAATGGGAATGAGTTACTGGCCTTAGACACAAGGAATGTCATGGATGAATCTGTGGTCCATACAGTGAGAACTATAAAGGATTTGGGTAAGGAGCAATATAGCCGATACTACAAAGAAGTTGTCACAGATTGTACAAGGTCAATTCATACACCGATCAAGAAGAACTCGCTTGCCCTCTTCAGATGTCCTCGGCCGAAATCTCAGGTACGGAATGTTGGGGGAATCCAACTACTGAAGAACGATGTTGCTCTATTCTCTCATCTGTATATTGTTATGCAACATCGGCATAGTGACATGGATGCATTCTTCCAACACGAGAATCACCCCTTTCCTTCTTCCCTATCTGATGGTGGGAAATTGCGGTTTGGGAAAAAGTCTGACCTACTGAAAATCATTACATTTGAAAACAAGGACAACCCTCCAGATCCTTTTGATGTGAAACTTCTTGATGGAGCTGCCATCGTCCATTTGCTGTCTACTGCAGGTGTTACCAACTTTGAAGAGTATGCAGATCGTGTATTCGTCCCTTATCTCATCAAACAGTTAGAAACTTGCCAGCGAATTGACATCGTCTGGGATACCTACACTGCAAGCACCTTAAAAGAGACTACCAGAGAAAAACGGGGAAAAGGAATCAGAAGAAAGGTTGAAGGAAAAACCAAATTACCCCTAAATTGGCATGACTTCCTTCGAGACTCTAGAAACAAGCAAGAACTGTTCGCTTTCCTATCAGACAAGGTTGCTGCAATGGAAGTTCCTAACAACAAAGAAGTTGTTATTACATCAGGACCTGAAGTCATCATCAATGGGGCCGACCGCACAATGCCAAGATGCGACCATGAGGAGGCAGACACTAGACTGTTCATTCATCTTCAAGATGCAATAAAGGAAGGGCACATTAACTGCATGATCAGAACTGTAGACACGGATGTTATTGTCATTCTAATAGGAAAATTCCATCACTTGACGTCCATAAGATCTGAAGTAAATATTTGGGTTGGTTTTGGCACTGGGAAAAACTTCACTTACCATCATATTAACACAATCTGTGCCTCTTTGGGTGAAGAGAGATGCACATCCCTACCACTGTTTCACTGCTTCACGGGATGTGATACAACATCATCCTTTTACGGAAGGGGCAAGAATACGGCATGGGCAGCATGGCACCATTACCCTGAGGTAACACAAGCATTCACATTCATGGCACGAAATCCATTTGCAGATGTTGACGCCGAAACTCCCCACTTCAAGCTTCTTGAACGGTACACAGTTGTCCTCTATGACAACACCAGTGACATTGAACGTGTAGATGAGGCAAGAAAGGTCATGTTCTGTCAGAAGGGAAAAGCTATGGAGACTATCCCACCAACTCAGGATGCTCTTCTCCAACACACCAGGAGGGTCACATACCAGGGAGGAATATGGTCGACCTGTGAGAGAAGTGAACAGAATCTTCCAACTCCTGAAGGATGGGGATGGACCTTTAGCGAAGAGTCCCAGTCATGGACACCAGTTTGGACCACAAGACCAGTAGCATCTAAAGCTTGCAGCGAATTGGTCAAATGCGGCTGCAAGAGTGGATGTGGCACCAGGTGTGCTTGCAAGAAGGCCAGGTGGAAGTGTACAGAACTGTGTAGCTGCAACTGTGCAGTTTAACATATAGCGTCGAGCGGGGTGAGTTGGGACAGTTCGGGACAGGGGGTGAGTTGGGACAGTAGGCATTGCAATGCTAAATGCCAAGATATTTCCATTTTATGGTGCCCATTTAATAGCCCTGCCCTTACTCTACAAATGTTGTTAATACAAGTTTTCTATAGAACCACGAATAATGCATGAAAATTGTGCAAATATGAAAGGGTAGCATTTTGACCTTTGTAGAATTTCATTTTTTAAAATGCACATATTTTGCCAATTTTCCTCTCCCACATTCAGTTATAGAGCTAAAGGTCTACTTTTTGGTGGGTGAAATCTTCAATTGTTATAGTTTCGTTGATTTTTCTTAAACATGGTTTTCTTGAACATGGTTTTTGTGTTAAAATATTCACGATTTTCACTGTATATGTTGTACGAAGTGTGATTTCTGCAGTAAACATACTTCTGATCAGCTTAAAAGTTGTTTTATTGATCTGATCATGCCAAAAAACATATAGTTTGATGCCAAACATGCCAAGGGAATTCTCTATTGAAACTTATATCAGAAATTCCATTTTGTCTATGGCGGCCATCTTGAAATCCAATATGGCGGCCAAGTAATGGTCTCTGAAGGTGGTTCCGGGGATATTTTTAATTGTTGGTCCAAAATATACAAGTAGGGAAAGTTTGGTGCTTTTGTCCGGATTGTCCACTTCAACTTGTTTAGCTGCCCTACTATATATGACAGTGCAACAGTTAATACTTTAGTGACCTAACAGAACATATTATAATAATAATAAAATAACCTTAGGTTAGCTTCCGCCCGAATTGTTCATTCTGACGAAGGTCAAGCTTTTCACTCTACCTTAGACCTACAGTTTAACGTGTAATCCGAACCACGCCCCACCAGCAGCCCAGCGTCTTAATCACTAGGCCACCTAGGGTACTCATTTATCTACCAACCACTTTATTGTGTGGAAGGATGAACAGCTGGGTTTTGCTGCGCGTCGGCTGCCGTCGCCGGGTCTCGAACCCGGAGCCGATGGATTCGTAGTCAGCGACGCTAACCACTACACCACCGAGGAGCTGGACAGATAGCTGGACAGATACTGAGAACCTTTAAAAGAAGGGATAGGAATATAATGATTCCTCTATTGAAAGCACTGACCATACCCAAGTCCACCCCCTTATAAAAAAGAAGACATTAGTCAACTAGAAGGGATTCAGAGAAGCTTCACAGCCAAGATTAATGGATGCAAAGAACTAAATTATTGGGAAAGGTTAAATTTATATTCGCTGGAAAGAAGAAGAAGAGAGAGAGGTACACCATTATTTACACTTGGAAAATAATGGAGGAACTAGTCCCTAATCTTACTCTGAATCAAATTAAACGCTAGACAGGGAACATTCTCAACCCTGAAGGAAAATAGTTTTGCTGTGAGAGGACCAAGACTGTTCAACCAGTTACGCGAGGAACTAAGGAACACGAGTGGTATAGCGGTGTATATCTTCAAAAGAAGATTAGATTACCCGGCTCCGAACAATTCCAGATGAGCGGGGAGTACTTGGCTATGTGAAGTTGAGAGCGCAAGAAACCAACTCTTTACTTCACCAGGCCAACTCAAGAGGAGGGGCAACAAGCCTGACCTCCGTGAAATGAGGAATCATCGCGCGGAACATTTGAAAGGTTGAAAGGAAAGGTTAATAATAATAATAATAATAATAATAATAATTATTATTTATTATTCTCTTTATACATATTGAGGCCATACATCGGGTGTAACAAGAAGTATTATACACATACACTTATATATATATATATATATATATATATATATATATATATATATATATATATACGCACTTACATACATACAGTATATACATATGGGATGACTTTCACATTTTTTTTTAGGGTTTGCATCATATATACATATATATACACACCCCCTATACACATATATATAAATGGAACAGTAATGACTTCCAATACATATACAGGGTGTCCCAAAAAAAACTATATACTCTTCATAGCATCATATATATGAGTATATAGTTTTTTTGGGGACACCCTGTATATATATATATATATATATCATAGATTTGCCATTCACAAGCAAATTTTATGCAGAATGGCGTTATTTGACAAATCTTATTAGATAATGCAGAGAAATGAGGTTATTTACATTAATTTTAAATATAATATATAGGAACAGAGATAAAGCGATAGAGATTATCTGTAGTAAGTTTCAGATATAAGTTTATATATATATGTATACCTTTCAACCTTTCAGATGGTCCATGCGATGATTGCTCATTTCACGGAGGTCGGGCTTGTTGCCCCCTTCTCTTATATACTTACACATTCTCACTTGTTTGGATACAAGAAGCTCAAATATTAAATATTATATATTAAATACCGTGCCAATTGGATAACTTGACAGACTTAGATATCTTGACTTTATACGTGTTTACTCTTATCTTATCATATATTATTTGTATTATTTTTGTCTTGTCTATTAGAATAAAGATTACGTTACGTTATTATGAAATAAGAAAGAGGATACAGAGTTATGGTTTGTAGTATTTGATAAATTTGTCTTTCAGTTTTCTCTAGAAGGCTTTTAATGTTCTACACGGTGAGTCAAAAGTCTCCATACGTAGGCAAAATGGTTACGATAAATAAATGATTATTTATTTTTTATTTTTTGCAGGTGATGTGCTGAGATGACTGGGTGGAACGCATCCGTATGTGCATTCAGTGTAATGGTGCCCACTTAGAGCATATTTTGTGACTTACAAGTGATTGCATAATAAAGTGACCAGTTTGCCTATGTATGGAGACTTTTGACTCACCCTGTAGATTGTTTTGTCTCCTGATTGAGGACGTTTCAAAGGGTTAGTCCCGCGGAGCATTAGGATCTAGTCGCACAATTTAGAGCAGTGGTTCTCAAATTGGGGTACGCGAGGGAATCTTAGGGGGTACGCGAAGGGGTCCTGAAAATATAACCCTTTTAATTTTATATACGATTAATAAACAGCCATAAGTTACACGGTCGTAAAGAAAGTAAAAATCGTCTATCTCTCTCGAAAATCCAGAAAATCCCGTGAAAGAATTCAATGGGGGACAGAAAAAGAAGAATAAAAAGTTTGAGAACCGCCGATTAAGAGCGTAATTTGCTTTTCTGATGTAGGCTACTTGTTTATTGTCTTGTGTTAAGGCGGGGTCGTGTTTTGGTAGCTAATATTTTGTTTTGGATGATTTCTGATGCACTGTTATTGACGATTTGATAACATACGCTGTGAGACAATGTTTAGTTTGTAGATTTCTCGTGGTTTGTAAATTTTTAACTCGTGGTACATTTGATCCGTACTTTCATTTCGTTTCTTTGATTTGTATATTTTCTTATTCTTTTTTTGCATAACCACAAATGGCTGCATAAAATATTTACGCGCACTTCCGTAAGCACTAATTCAATATTGTAGGTATGGGTACGCCATTGTAAAGTACAAGGAACTAAGAACTTGGTTTGGGAGTGCCGCACCTAATTTTTTAATTATGAATGAGACCTTGGTGAATTTGTTGCAAAGATCTTCAATCTTTGAATGAAAGGTTTGAATCAATGGTAAACCCCCGATTCAAACCTCTCATCCGAAGAGCACACTGAAGAGCTATGCAACAAATTAACCAAGGTCTCATTCATAATTAAGAACTGACCATGAGTAAATCGATAACGTATAAATTTTAAAATTGTCGCGTATTCTTAAAGCTATAAAGGAATGAAGGGACTAAACACTATTAGTAAAATAATTGATTAGGACATCCGAAGTGAACATATTCTCAAAGTATTTAACTATTAACAATACCATAGGGCTACTTGAACGAGAAGACTAAATCAAATTGACTTAGAGGAAGGCGACCCTAACCTAACCTAACATGACCTAATACACTCTTATCTAACCCAACCTCGAGTGGGACACTGTTATATCATCATTTACGCTTGTACTGTTGTATAGATAGGTAAATACTTATAAAAAGATAACAGCCACGAAGCTCATTCCCCTCATTGTCCCAAGGGTAAATTTTAGTCCGAACAATGACAGGGTAAGCGGCCAACTCATCCCAACCCGGGAGCCAGCAGGCTGGAGCAAACCAGAGCGTCACCGCTCAAAAGTCTGCCACCGTAACCACTGAGCTACCGAGCGCCCACGTAATTACTTAATTCTTTTTAAAGGAAATGTTTAACAACAAATACCCCCCCCCCTTTTAATTCTCTTGACCAGTTGACATGGGGGAGAATTATACCCTTCCCTTGCTCCTAAACCGTGAGGGATTAAGAAAAAGGCTTTAATGAAAGGATAAGCAGTACAAGCCTCGCTTAAATTTTAGTAAACTGTTTATTAAAATCGAACTATTTTTAACAACTGAGCGATTACGAAACCAACTTCAAATGACGCAACATATAATGAAATTTGTTTTAGGTTTTGCTGAACTAAACTGATTGCAACATTGTTGTAGTTAATTGATGTTCTTTAACCAAAAGCTCATTAAAGAATTCGTATTTTATTCACCAAAATATGCGAGTTACAAGAGTCGGTGTTGAATCCACTTCTCTGTCAGATTCTCAGCTGAGAGGTGTTAGGCAAGAATAAGGGATAAGAACCGGTCCAGTTGAAGGCTCTAGAATTAAAATGCAGTTAGTTTGTTACTGGTAAATGTATGATTTTGACTCTGAACTTATAGCTAGGGACATACGACAGAGGGGACCTACAGTTTAATATGGTATCCAAATCTGAAGGCAAAGGACGGTTCTTCAGCCAACTACAACCCAAATTCAATGTCACTCAACTTCACCAATCTTACGGGAACATGCCCTAAGGACATACCCTGTCGAAGATGTTTGAGGCTGTTTAGCCTCCTTCGTAACACCCAAGATCGTGTGATGGAGGAAACTGTAAGTTTCACGCGGGACCCGAGCCACGGGTCGCTACATCATCTACAGAGAACACTCACCCATCCACCCAGTTAAAAGACCCAGCGTCGCTTAACTTCGCTGAAGGAAGGGGTCTCCATTTGGGGAAGTGTTTGATAAGATCGGAAATGAAAGACGACTGCGATAAAGCCGACTAAGACTAAAGCAAAAATTATCTTAAAAAGACATCACGACGTAAACGTAATAATAAATAAATTCTCAAGTAAATTTTATGGACACTAATGCAAATATTTTGATTATATATGACCATTACCGCTCTTCCAATTCACACCGTGACGTCATAGATGGACCTTTCAAAATAATAATAACTTATTAGGTAGAGCTATTGTATAATTTTTTAAAAAATATTTCCTTTTAATACGCGTAACGTATAAAAGAAAGCTTATTTTTTGCTATCGTAGAAATCCTTCATTTAGTTTCATATGTGAGTACATTTCTGTATTGTTTCGTACGGATATCAAAACAAATCATTCACTCAGGTTAGTAAATAAGGCGGAAGAACAAAGATATTAGAGAAAAGGAGACGCGGAACAATGAGAAAAGAGACATTTAATATCTTGCTGGCATCATTCACAACTTTTGCCTTCCACGCGAAGAAACATTTTCAGATGGAGATCAAAGCCCCTTAAGAACAATGGCGCAATGCAATGAAAAGAAGGAAGTAGGAAAAGAAATTCATTTCAATACACTCCTCCCTCTCTCTCTGCTTTCATCCTTCCCTTCATCATCATCATCATCAGCATCAGCATCTTTTACATCATCTTTACATCATCACCATAATAATAATTATTATTATTATTTGTTATTGTTGTTAGCGATATTTTTCAGCATGGAATTGTCGCTAAGGATTTTGTAGTAACCTGAAATTCGGAACCATATCTAATCTACAACAATAATTATCGCTCTTTGTCATAATTAAACTATAATAAACGTGCAAATATATAAAACAAAATAGGTAAAACACACACACACACACACACACGCACACACGAGGTCTGTATTATTAATGTTAATGTAAAGATTTATGATAAAGGTTGAGCGATAACTTGTTTCGTAATGTGAAGTGTAAAAATGATGTGTGGTCGCGTGTCGAGGAACTTCTTTTGGATACGGCGTAAAAAGCGACTGTATCCTGGGGTTGGAAAACGTTATCAATGTTTGGGATTATTTAACTTCTTTCGTAATGGCAAAAGTCATGTGACGGAGGGGACCTACGGCTTTACGCGGGATCGGAACCATTTAAGGGTCTCTACATCATCTGAATGCGGAGGAGGGTCACCCGCCCAACTACTGAATAGACCCAACGTCGCTTAACCTCGCTGATCTAACGGGAAACGGTATTGCGACATGGCCACGACGTAGACAGGGATTACATCTTATCTTCCTCCTTTTCGAGTTATGACAAGGTTGAAATTGGGTTGGTGTTCAATTGAAATAAATTGCGGGTTACAACCAAATTTCCGGTCGCAAGGTGCTTAACTAAGCTAACTTAACTTGATGCTAATTAACCTAATCTACCTTATAAATGATTCAAATGGTAGGAATTTATTATTATGGGGCTCACCTATTTCAAACAAACTATGTCTATAGCCAGCCTTTAAAGGTTACACAGGCCTGCGAATGAGAACTTTGTCGGAGTTGTTTTCTTACTAATAACTGATTGTACAGGGTGATCAAAAAGTAACGCAACCCATGGGAAAACGATTTATTTCAGAGCAAGTGCTGGAAGTGGACACCGTTCTGTGCTTCACACAAGTGGATACGGCGATTCATGTTCTTAAAGACCCTTTGCAACGTTTCCTGTGAAATTGCATCAACACACCTCTGAATCATCGCCTGCGATTCTGGAATACTGTGCGGGTGAGTGACATATGCGGCATCTTTCAGGTAACCCCACAAGAAAAAGTCGGGAGGCGATAAATCCGGAGATCGCGCTGGCCACAACCCACGTGAGATCAATCGTCCTGGAAAACACGTTTCCAAGTAAGCCATGGTGTTTCTGGCTGTATGGGCTGTGGCATTGTCCTGTTGAAACCACGTGTTCTGCAACCTCTCTGCCGGCAAGGTGTTGACAAATTCTCCCACCATCATTATGTACCGGCCACTGTTCACTGTGTATTGGAAGAATATTATGAAGATGCGACTACGTGACATGGCACACCAGACACCAATTTTCTGTGCGTGTAGAGGTGACTCATGCAGCTCATGTGGGTTTTCCGTGGCCCATACTCGACTATTCTGTGCATTGACGTATCCATCAAGATGGAACCACGCCTCGTCTGACCAGTACCAATCATCCAGTTCTTCCCCATCCGGCGTTACAAATTCCATAAACCATCGACAACAAGATTGGCGAGATTCATGGTCTCGAGCCAGGAGTTGATGGACGGCACGCATTTTGTAGGGGTACATTTTCAATGATCTTCGCACCGCGGTGTGGGCACTGCCATAGGAGAGCCCGGACTGGCTTGAAAGGCGTCGCAGGGACTTTCGGGGGCTCAGAGTATAGGCAGCTTGCACGTCGATCAACTTGTCCTGTGTCAACACCTTCGGCCGACCGCTTCTCGTTACGTCATCGACATTCCCTGTCTCTTGAAACTTGTCGTATAGTCGCTTGATAGAGGATTTGTTTGGAGCACCTCTTCCATACATTTCCGTGAAGGCCTCCTGCGTCTGGGCATAGCTTCTGGAGCGAATGTACTGCGTGACAATGAATATACGCTGCTCCAAGGTGTATTTCATCTTTTTCATATATTCACCACCTGCAACAGAAGGAAAAAATCAATTATGTGCGTTTCTCCATGGGTTGCGTTACGTTTTGATCACCCTGTATATAATTCAACTACGCTGATTTCGAATAAGGTGTCCATTTTTTCTATCACGTAAGGATTTTCTGCAAACTGTAAGGGAAAAAACAACAACATAAATAAATATTATTTATTTCAATTTACATTAGGTACCTATTTCGCTTTGTTAAACTAATTACAAATGCAAACAACTTTAAAAAGAAAGAAGACTATTAATGTCAATTACATATTCTTTATTTGTCCTGAGTTTTCTCGCGAGATCTATGCCTTTTAGTCTCGAATGTACGCGCTGTTCCTTTTCTTTTATGTAATAATTCTGGAGTATCCCGTTTCAACATCCAGCAGTAATCAGCCATCATGCTGATGTCCCACTTTCCCTGATATCGCTTCTCCATTTCTTTGATGTCTTGGTGAAACCAAGCATTTATAAGCATTTATAGGCAGTAGTTTTTAATCAAAATTTAATGAAAATTACTTACATACGTAACATGAAATATGACATTTTGTGAAAAATCTGTACGTGATGGCGAAAAATGGATATTATTTTCGGAATCAGCGTGCAAAAGTTACTATATAAGTGATAAAATATCTCGGACAACAAAACCATCGCAGGCCTGTGAAATTAAATTCAGAGCTGGGCACTTGCGGTTTTTTTTGCGGTACTGCGGTACTGCGGTACTACCGTGTTGGTCGGTACCGCGGAAAGTACCGCGGGAAATTTGAATGCGGTAGCGGTACTGCTGTACTTTCAGCGATCCTTTGCGGTACTGCGTTATGCGGTACCGGTTTGGTAGTGCGGTAGTAGTACCGCAGTACCGCAGTACCGCAAAAAAACGCAAAAAAAACCGCAAGTGCCCAGCTCTGCTGTGAATAATTATCAGTCTACTACGAACGAAATTGTAAACCCAAATGGCAAAAAACAACCAATTAGCAGTACATTTATTTATAAAAAAATGAGCCCCACCCAAAAACAACCTTTTTGGTAACCCTCAAAAGCCAAATTTTAGTTTATTATTGTCGCTTAGTAGTGTTGTTGTTTGCTCACATTTGGAATACAAACTTAAAATAATAGAGACTTTACACAAATTACTGTATATATTAAAGTAGCTTTGTACACAGTATCATTTAAGGAATGACTCCACTTGACCTCATGCCGATTTGTGACAGCAATAACCCTTCTGTTTCTAGATTTCATAACATTCACCCTGCACAAGTACTCGCATGTACGCGGTGTAACAAACGATGTGTAGAAGAGTAAAAATATTTGTGGAATGTGCTAAGTAATGTTGCCGGAAGTATGGAAAATACATATAAAGTAATTGTGATGGGTGATCTAAAGCAGGGCTGTCCAACTGGCGGCCCTCGGTTAAGTCTCCAAAATATTATAAATAAATTATTTTTAAAACGTTTCTAGATGCATTTGTTCGGGTTAAAATACTCATTAACATAATTTCTTATGAGCTTCCAAACCTTCGCATTACTCACGTATAACACAAAACATCTGAATGAGCTACATTTAGAATTGTGAGTGGAACAGCAAAATTTTTCTTTGTTCGGCCGCGTACAGGGATTCCTAAGCAAACTACAATTATTTAAACTTGACCTTGAAAAAAAATTACCTTTCTCACTTTACTTGTTTGCAGAACTAGCCGAGGAACTACGTGAAGGCGCAGACTTTTCAGTCTTCACTACCAATATAGAGAACATTTTGGAGGAATTTAAAAATCGTTTCACAGACTTTAAAACTATGAAGGATGACATAGCCTTGTTTAGCAATCCACTCAGAGCAGAAACTGCGAACCAACCTCTTCAGTTTCTGCAGTTGGAACTATGTGATTTACAGGCAGACCCCTTTTTCAGTGGAAGGGCGGAAAAAGGCGGGGATTTCTTCAGACTTTTGCCCCAAGAATGGTATTCAAACTTAAGAGACTTTGGATTAAGGATGTGCTGTATGTTTGGAAGTACTTACTTGTGCGAGTGCGACTTTTCCCACATGAAATTTATAAAGTCTCGTTATCGTTTTTCCTTAACAAGTGAATCACTGTCACACTCGTTGAGACTCGCTACAACCGACATAAATGTGGATATACCCAGCTTGGTGAAAGAGATAGATCGTCCTCAGTGCTCTCACTAATTATGCTTCAACAAATCTAATGAAAGTAGAGAGATGTAAAGTTCGTAAAGATGCAAGGTATTGTATTCTTGTATAATGTTTGTACCTGTTGAGTCTGAAATAAAGTGTTTGTTTGTTTGTTTGTTTGTAAAATGTTTTCTATTTTATTTATACAACCTCACAATCTTTAATTTATATTAATTTTTAGAATGTAGCCCCCTGGCAGATACCTCAGGAGCAATGTGGCCCCTTTGAGGTTAGAAGTTGGACAGCAGTCCTGATCTACTGTAAAGAAAAAGCGAGAGTTGGGCTGAGCCTGGAGTGATTGAGAAGCATTGATGTACCTGGACTGAATGACACTGGCGATAGAATAAAAGGATTATGTGTGAAAGTGTCTCTGTGTGGCAAATACTTCCAAGACAAGGACATCCATAAATAATACAGAGAGAGAGAGAGAGAGAGAGAGAGGGGAATGTATGTGATACAAAAGCTGTTTGTGAAGGTTTGTCAGGCCGTATAATTGTACAATAAAGTTTGCTGATGTTTGGTATAAAGGGAGGAGTGAAGAAAGAGCTCGTATAAATATGTGTGAATAAACGTGAAGTTAGTATACAATATATTGGCACAAGAGTAAACAAGGAACAGAGGTCTCATCCACGTACCAATAGAGGTACACTACAACCCCAAACTTTTTCATGAAAGATAACACTGGATCCCTGAGGTTGGTGTTAATACCATATTACCGGTGGTGACTTTGTGTGTGTGTGTGTGTGTGTGTGTGTGTGTGTTGTGTGTGTAACTGATTTATGTTTCTACGGTCTCGTGTCCAAGCGTGCCCATCTTGTGATAAAATGAGGAATGAGTTTTCAGATAATGGGATTGTACGTATGATTTATAACACTTATGAAATACTTAAAGAATTTATTTTACATAAAGTATTTTCTCTATAGCGGTGTCTCAAACTTTGTATTACTAACTCTCAGTGTGCGAACTTACAATTACGCAGAAAATGTTTTTTTTAATGGAAATTTACTGTACATTTATATATTATTGGTCGTTGTAACTACCACTGTGCAGAAATATAGAAAAAAATGAGTATAGCTGGAAAAGTATGGGAAAGATTGTTGATAGAAATAGCAAAAAGGTTTGTACACCCTTCAGTTGGCGTTAAATATGGCGACTTTAGGGAAGTCAGAGGATGTTGATCAAGTGTTTGCCGTGAAACAACTGACTCCTAAGTTATTGAGAGAAAGCGTATGATAAAGTGAATGAATTTAACTTGTGGCAAGGGGCAAGTTGTTAAATGCAGTGAAAAGCTTTTATAAGGATAGTTGTGCTTATGAACGAGAATGAAGGGTGAGTTGAGTGACTGATTCAGTATTAACGGTGGAGTATGGTAGGGCTATGTGATGTCGCCATAGCTGTTTAATGTGTATGTAAAAGGGATAACGCGTGAGATTCAAGCGAGAATGCTAGAGAGGAGTAAATTTGAATTTAGAAGAGAATGAGTGGCAGCTGTTGCCCCTCGTGTTAGACCTACAGTATGTTGATGATACGGTGCTTGTGGCTGTATGTAGAGTATGAATTAAAGCGAGGAGTGACAAGTTTTGTTGACGTATGTGAAAGTATGATAGATTGTAGAAGATGAATGTAAATAAAAGTAAGGTTGTTATTTTTGAGAAAAGGAGAGTCGGCATTAGTGGTGGACCGGATGTCAGTTTTTCAACATTTGCGGATGCGGATGCGGATAGTTAGTTAATCTATCAATATAATATAGAATTATGAATATATGACATAATTTTTCAAATTTCGTGATATTACTATTATGGCAGGCAATGCATAAGAATTAAAATTAATATTAATGTTTTCATTATGATAAAAATAATAACTTTCTCAAGAGTTTCAGCCACAGAAAATTCAATGAAACAAGTTTCATTCAATTTTCTGTGTTACCACGTATTTATATTTTCAGGTTTATATATTTGTTTGTTCATTAATAATTAATACTTTACATGAAATGTGCATGACTGGGCCTTATAAGCTACTTTATAAGCTAATTTAATTGTAAATTGCATAATTTATTAGAGGTAATATCCGCATAACATCCGCAGTCAGAAGTGCTGATGCGGATGTTAAAAATTATGCGGATGCGGATATCCGGTCCACCACTAGTCAGTATGTAATATTACGATAAATGGAAGGAATTTGGAGGTTATGAAAGAATTGAAATATCTGCGGTGTTTGACTGACAAAAAAAAACTTGGTCGCGACAAAAGACCTAGAAAGAGAGAAGGGCTTGAGTTTACATGCGATAAGTGTATTAAAGTGTATGAAAGTGTATTAGTTCCAGAGTTGGCGATTTTTTTTTTAATAAAAAATTTTAAACATCACATTTTTTTTATTTAAGTCAATATTTTTTCCTTATTTCTTTGATATTTTTTTAGTTTTTATATTTTTTTAATTGAGGTATTACCTCTTTCTTGAGAACAGAGGTAAAAAAAAAACCATGTAACTTTTATAATTACGTTCATGGATTTTTGTACTCGATAAAAAAAATATGGCTGTTTGACGTTAGTAGCAGCACACTACATACTTGCCATATTGGCTTAGAAATAAAATGATCTTTTTTCTTTAAATAAAAGACTATTTTTTATACTGTCATTCCATAAGTTTTGTAATAATAAAAATAATGTCTTCTTTTCACATTGATAAATGAGGTTTTTATTCCGTAGATTTCATAATTCCATAATTTTGGCAAAAACACTAAAACTTAAACTAATGACTCCTAATTTGACACTGATAAATGTTTTTGGGTGGTCCCATAAATTTTTTGTAAAAAAAAGCAAGTAAAAAAAAAATGTCACCTTTTGTCATTTTGGTATTTTCATTTTGTTTGGTTTTTATTATAATATTCGTAAATAAATAAAAGTTTGGTAGTCTTTTTTTTTTCCAAACTATACCTAACTTTTGAATGAATCTTCCCAAAAGAAGAAAATACCTTTTATACTGAGGCTGAACCGCTGAAGTGGCTGTTGCGGTAAACAACTTAAGAACAAGCTCAAAGGTTTTATTAGCTATGATTTACTTGAAAATTTCCACTATACTAATGGAGCAACTTCAGAAGCTGATTTGTTAAACATATTGTTTGGAAATGCTGTACATAGTGGAAACTCTGCCCAGTATTTCAAAATAGTTGCCACTACTGATTGGCAATTTTCATTTGCTCACTCCATTGCTGCATTAATCTCTTTACACTTTAATTCTTTTCCCTGACACACTGGATGTAAAATATTTGCTAAAGAATGAGCTGGTGTCAGAGCAAGGTTCATTCTTTTGTAAATTTTTTCTCCTGAAAGGTTATCTATGCTTATCTATCTTTCTGTAAAATTTTCTATAGTTCGGTGTCTTCTCCAGTATCACATTTGTTACGTTGTATTGTTATCAAGAGGCACTGTAATGTGCTTTATCTTCTGTTCAGTGCTTCATATTTTTATCCTGATGCAATTCATGAAATAACTCAGTACCAACTGGAAAATTTTTTCACGTCTTTGGAAAATCTGACTGAGTGATATATCGAGAAAGATAGCGGTTATGTTGAGGCCTAGAAATCTGTAATAGTGTGTTAAAAACTTCACTAATTATGCTTTCATATGCCGCTGAGAGTTTGTGTCTATCATGTGTACATAAAAAGTTATTAAAGTTTAAAGTTGGACAAGGACTTTGCGATCACCCTGTATATGTATATATAACTGTGGTATTCAATTGAGATAAATTTGTGCCGTGCATTGCACGTGGATAGTTAGTATGTTAATGCAAAGTCTAGCTTGCATAGAAAAACACCACAAAAAATAGTTATTTATTCAGTTAATTTGAGCCCTAACTTATTTGGTTAAGGTGAAGTTGAACAAGACCGTAGGGTCTCCCTCAAAGTTTAGTCTACATTAGCTTAACTTAAGACTACTAACTCGATCCAGGACTTCAACCCACTGCAAAGATAACATCTTTTACATTTTGCACGACATCGTAGTTTGCCTAATACTCGTGTATTAGGTAATTCTGTATATTCTTGCCAGATAGCAACTTTTTGTCATCCTGCTTTTCTCCTTTCAGTACTGAATTTAATTACTTTGAACAAATTATTTGGATATTTAAAGAAATAATAATGACTTGGAAAATAATAAAAAAATTATTGAAATAAAATTAATTCGTAAATCAATTCACATCAAACGAATTAACTTTATTTTGAAATTAGCCCCAGCTGGAAAAGTGAAACATCCACCCCAATTACTTTCGAGTTTATTTCAACTCCTCTTCAGGGGAACTTCCTGAAGAGGAGTTGAAATAAACTCGAAAGTACTCGGAGTGGGTGTTTTATTTTTTTCGCAGGTTTCACCGAAATTCCGAAAGGAGGATGACCAAGAGTCAAAGAGATATGCAAGAAGATCGCTAGTAGAGTGTCCCTTGCGGAACCTATACTGACGACCTGAAAGAAGATTGTGAGTAGAGACTAGAGAGGTGTTTAAGAATCTTCCAATTAAGGATAGATTCAAAAACTTTAGAAAGGCAAGAAATCAAGGCAATTGGACGTGCTTGTATAAGTGGTCTGTATAGTGCCAATATGCTGAATGACTGTCAAAAGCAAGATTTAACAGAGGTGCCATGACGCAAAGTGGGTTAATTTTTGTGCATTTGATAAACCTTAAGGAAATAGCCTCAGAGTTGCTAGTCGGTCAGTTCTTTTTGTCATAACGGATGTAACTAAACCACAAACAAAGAACAGTTAAGCTAATCTATCGTTTATTGCTTTACTAAATGTTTTACGTTTCAGAGTTTGTGCAATATTGTCCCCATTTCCTTATAAAAAGCAAAGTATGCAAAACAAATTAATATATATTAAATCTGTCCTCTGAAGTTCAGAAAACAGTCTCAAGAAGGCGTTTGACAAAAAAAGGAATAAAACTACGAAAAATATATAGAGGGTATGAACGGAATTTAACATATAAACGAAATTAGGACACCAATGATAGAATGTCATATCGGAAGTGGGTGGAGCCTAATTCAGTAGCCGTAAACTGAATTAAACCAAAGTACGTACATTCATATCTAGTATGGTATAGAGGTACTTAAAAATCCCTTAAAATGAAAATAATTAAGAACTAAATGGTATGCATCCTTAATAACAACGAAATAATATTAAAATGTGACAATTAAAATAAATTGTAAAATGAACTTTGTTCTGAGCTCCCATACTAACTAATTTTATATATATATATATATATATTTTCTTTTTAATTGGGGTTGTTTAACCTCCTTCGCAACATCTAAGGTCATATGACGGAGGGGACCTACAGATTTACGTGGGATCCGAACCATGGGTCGCTACATAATCTGGGCGCAGATGACGGTCTCCCATCCAACTACTACCCAGACCCAATGCCGCTTAACTTCGTTGATCGCCGGGAAGCAGTGTTACGACATCGGCCACGACGTAGACGTAGGATTTATAATTATGGCATGATAATTGTCATTTACTTTAACAGCCAATTTCTATTATATATATATATATATATATGTGTGAATAAAACCACGAAGGAAAGGAAACACAGAATGGTGCTCAAGCGCTTTCGTCTAAAGACATCCTCAGGAACACTGAAGTAAATAAAGAGTTCAAGACTATATACAGGTTACAAAAAAAATATATATATATATATATATATATATATGCCTCGGTGGTGTAGTGGTTAGAGTCGGTGACTACGAATCCATCGGCCCCGGGTTCGAGACCCGACGGCAGCCGGCGCGCAGCAAAACCCAGCTGTTCATCCTTCCACACAATAAAAAGAAAGTGGTTGGTAGATAAATGGGTACCCTAGGTGGCCTAGTGGTTAAGACGCTGGGCTGCTGATGGGGCGTGGTTCGGATTCCACGTTAAACTGTAGGTCTAAGGTGGAGTGAAAAGCTTGACCTTCGTCAGAATGAACAATTCGGGCGGAAGCTAACCAAAGGTACCAAAGGTATATATACATAATCTAGAAATAAAAATTGTGGGAGGAGCATACAAATTTGTAAGGAAAACTACCAATTTTAGCACTTTGCCCGAATTCAACACAAAATCAAATGGATTGTTTACAACCAATTTTATAGATAAGGCCTGATATAATATATAGGTCACAAAAAATTAAAAAACAAATTAAAAAAAATATATATATTTATAAAACTAAATTGAAAAATAAAAATTGTAAGAGAAGCATATAAATTTATAAGGAAACACTACCAAAGTTTTAACACTGCCTTTCTTGTCTAAATCCGTTCTGAACGAATTCAAAACAACGGGATCGAGTTGAAAAAGAACTTTGCTCATGTTAAAGTTATTTGTAAGTTGGATAATAGCAGATTCAAGAATATTTCTATTAACAATGTTGCTAGAGTGAAACAAAACTGAAACATTATTCCAATCAATACAGTGGGATAACTGACAAATGGACAAAAAGGGCACTGGACTTCCATTCCATTTCCATTTTTCCCAGGCTTTTTAGGTATTGCTAATGTACTTAAACTTTTGGATATTAATGTAGTATTTTCATATAACAATATTGTGAAAAATATAATAGTAAAAAATAGCCCTACCAATAATTCAGGCATTATCTATAAAATTGGTTGTAAACAATGTGATTCCTTTTACATTGGTCAGACGGGAAAGGATTTGCACACGCGTGTAAAACAGCAACAATATTCCGTTATAACGGGACAGTCGTTAAATAACTTTAACTGAGCAAAGGTCTTTTTCAAGTCGATCCCGTTGTTTTGAATTCGTTCAGAACGGATTTAGACAAGAAGGGCAGAGTGCTAAAACTTTGGTAGTGTTTCCTTATAAATTTGTATGCTTCTCTTACAATTTTTATTTTTCAATTTAGTTATATATATATATATATATATATATATATATATATATATATATATATTTTTTTTTGTGACCTATATATTATTCGGGGCTTATCTATAAAATTGGTTGTAAACAATCCATTTGATCTTGTGTTGAATTCGTTCAGAACGGATTTAGACAAGGGCAGAGTGCTAAAACTTGGGTAGTTTTCCGTTATAAATTTGTATGCTCCTCTTACCATTTTTATTTTTCAATTTATTTTTATATATATTTTTTAATATTTTTTGTGACCTATATATCATTCAGGCATTAACTATAAAATTGGTTGTAAACAATCCATTTGACCTTGTGTTGAATTTGGGCAAAGTGCTAAAATTGGTAGTTTTCCTTACAAATTTGTATGCTCCTCCTACAATTTTTATTTCTATATTTATTATATATATATATATATATATTTTTGTAACCTGTATATAGTCTTGAACTCTTTATTTACTTCAGTGTTCCTGAGGATGTCATTAGACGAAAGCGCTTGAACACCATTCTGTGTTTCCTTTTCTTCGTGGTTTTATTCATCATAAATATTTTTCACGTGTTACTTTCGTGAAATAATTTTCATATAATGAACACCACGCGTTCCTTCGGCTTGCTGTTCCCTCTCTTGTCTCCGTTTGTGTCTGTGTTTTCTTCTACATTAATGAAGGGGCATGCAATTCGTATCCAACGAAAGTTTCTTACTAATTGTCTAGAGGAGCAGGTCCTTCCCAAGTCCCTCCTTCCGATTCGCCTCAGACAAATTGACGACCATCCGTTCAACAACTTCAGCAGATTAATTTTAAAGAAACATATTGAAGTCACCAGACAAAATGAGTGGTCCGCCTTCAAAAATTTACCCATTGCCAAACGTAATTTTGTGACCGTTATTTCCCAAACGTGGATCCAACCTTTGTTTGATGAAATTTACAACTTGTTTGATGAAATTTACAACGAGTTGCGTCGGAGAACTTCTTCACTTCGTAACATTTTGGATCGCAAAATTAAAAGTCTCATTCGAAATAGTCAGTGGAGTAAAAAAGCAAGCTCAAAATGTGTTTTGAACCTTTCTTCGAAAAACATTAGTGACGATGCAAAAAGTGCCCTTGGATTTGGTATGTCCTTTTTTATTGTTAAAAACCTTCTGCTTTACAAATTTGTCATAGTCTTGCTTGTTTTGAAAAACAGTGTAATCTTCCTCAGTCTTTGGTTAACATAGTTAAAGGCCTTGTCTATAGTGCTGCGAATAGTACTTACGAAGATAACTTTCCTAAACGTTTTCGCAATAGCCTCTCACAATTAAAAAAAGATGGTGAGCTCCATATTACTAAAGCAGACAAGGGCCCGTCACAAGGCTAACACCATAGTTATTATGGACAAAGTGGTTTACATTAGAAAGATGAACGAGCTTCTCCAGGACCCCGCCACATACAGAAAACTTAGGAAGAACCCGCAAGATGACGTCATCAAATCATTCAATAGTGGCTTGAAATGCATTCTCAAAGATCATAAGGACTTAATTCCGCTTTTCATGTCCACTTCACCTTCTCTTCCCTACCTTTACGGTCTTATTAAAACCCACAAACCTGGCAACCCTATGCGCCCTATTATTAGCTCGGTGGGCTCTATTACCTATAAACTCTCCAAATGGCTTGTCAAAGTCTTGTCCCCCATTCTCGGAACTATCTCTGATTCACATGTAAAAAACTCCATGGATCTCACTGAAAAATTGAATAATGTACGCACTGAAACGAATGATAGATTGATCAGTTTTGACGTTTGTTCATTGTTTACAAAAGTGCCGATTGACGATATGCTTGACTTTCTCTCCCGAGAATTACATAAGTACGACCTGCCACTACCTGCATACATCGTTTTTGAACTTATTAAGCTTTGCATCAAAGACTGTAAAGTCACTTTCAATAGCGAGTATTATCAACAGGTTTTTGGGATGGCCATGGGCAACCCCTTGTCGCTCCTCCTCTCCAATATTTATATGGAGTTTTTCGAAATTACTTGCATTCCGAGAATCCTGGGGGTTGGCATCCCATGGTTGCGGTACGTCGACGATATTTTGTGTATCTGGCCCATGAATCGTGACCTGGATGACTTCCTTCAGTTAAATGATCAAGTCCCCTCCATTAAGTTTACTTTAGAAGTGGAACAAGACAACTCAATCCCGTTTTTGGATGTGCGTGTACATAGGGAAAGCCCAGGTTTTAAGTTTAGTATCTATCGGAAAAAAGCAAACAATTTGTCCTACGTACACTTTTACTCTGGACATGACACCCCCATTAAGGCGGCTATATTTTCTTCAATGTTTCTCCGCGCTCTTAGGATCGCCAGTCCGGAATACATCGATGCCGAATTGGAAAAAATCAACGGTATTGGAAGTGATCTGTGCTACCCACCTGCGCTTATGGAATCTTGTCTTAAGGCAAAACGAACCTTCCATCGTGTGAATAATAACACTCGCACTTTGTCAAAGAATACTTTAGTACCTCCATTTTTCCCAGGCTTTTTAGGCATTGCTAATGTACTTAAACTTTTGGATATTAATGTAGTATTTTCATATAACAATATTGTGAAAAATATCATAGTAAAAAATAGCACTACCAATAATTCTGGCATTATCTATAAAATTGGTTGTAAACAATGATTCCTTTTACATTGGTCAGACGGGAAAGGATTTGCACACGCGTGTAAAACCATCAATATTCCGTTAGAACGGGACAGTCGTCCAGTGCCCTTTTTGTCCATTTATCAGTTATCCCACTGTATTGATTGGAATAATGCTTCAGTTTTGTTTCACTCTAGCAACATTGTTAATAGAAATATTCTTGAGTCTGCTATTATCCGACTTACAAATAACTTAACATGAGCAAAGATCATTTTCAACTCGATCCCGTTGTTTTGAATTCGTTTTTTTTTATTTTTTGTGACATATATCATTCAGACAGAAATGGGCTGTTAAAGTAAATGACAATTATCATGCCATAATTTCTATTAGAGTTTCACATTAGAGCAGAAAAAGCACATCAAAGGACGAGTCTATAAGCATTTTTAAGAAATAAAATCAAATGTGTATTTAACGAATCGTTGGCTTAATTTGCGCACGTTTTCATTCGGTCTACATCTCTCTGCCCTCGAGGAAAGAAATTTGAAAACCGACTTTACTAAACGTATTAAAATTTATCAATAAATACGGCCGGCCTTCTAAGACTGGGTTATGTTCTCTGTCGGCCATTGCGCGCATCCCTTTACAAATTCGAAGCGTGGTTACAGACTCTACTCTACAGAACTAATTATAATAGTGACAGAAGACATGATGGAATAGAATAAAAACAAATTGAAAATAAGATTTATTTTAAAATATATAAAAATTTACTATAATTAAAAATACAATACCGTATGCTAATAGTTTTTAATGAAACTACAGTATCTATACTACAGACAACCTATTTCCTCCTTTTGAGGAGGGAGCGCCGCCACATATTCGCTTAAAGAAGAAAATATAGCTTCACATGAATGAAGTTAATAAATGCCTTTATAATGGAATCTTTGAAACTAAAATAAATTACAATAAGGCGGTACTATAACAGTTATAAATTAAACATAAGAAGGCCCCAACTCCGACCAAAGTGCAGCCCTTCAGAGCAACCCCGACCAAAGTGCGGCCCTTCAGAGATTCCTCGAGAAAAAGGCGCTCCAGAAGAGTTGGAAACTGTTGATTGAGGAAACAACGAAGGTTCGAGGAGTAACCGGACAAAGTTCTCCATAAAAAGCCGTTCGTCTTTCAGGAGTCAAATAAACCGCAAATGGACATTTGAGGATTCGCTCCGAATACGGACAAAAGGACGAAGAGGACTTGGACGCGCATCTCAAGGAGAAAGAAAATCAAGACGAAAGAGATGGAGGAGCGAAAGAGGGTGAAGGAAGAGTCAGAGGTTCGAGGATGCAGGTTGAGATTACTATTCTAAACAGACTTCGTTACTGGTCAGAGAATTAAAAGTAGACAACCTTAATGCCACCACTGACACTACTACTCATTAATTGTATATATATTTTTATCCTTAGTACGTAAAGTGTCATTGTATTATTAATACTTGTCATATGGACTATGGTCTGCCAATGAACTTTTTCATTTTTACTACTATTACTGAATCCAATACAATGAAACAAGAATAGATTGTAAAATTTTAAAGTTAAAAGCTAGTTTTAGTTATTGGGATATAGCTCATTATTCCTTGTAACCTATTTGGTTAAATATTTTGAGATAATAATAATAATAATAATAATAATAATAATAATATTTTATTACTAAATAGCTTTATCATTATTTTAATTATTATTTATCTTTTAATCTTCATTTATTTTTCTTTGGTCTTATTTTGAGTACATTATTGCTCCTTCCTTATCTCTCAACCAATGTTTCGTGTATTATACTTTTAATAGAAGTATATTTAATACCCTCATTATTTTTAATTATGAACTTATCTTTTCTTCCTATCAAATACTTCTACTCCTTTCTAGAATAGTTAATAAAAGAAGTATTCAGAATTAATTACAAATTTTCAATCTATTAACACCAAATTATTCATTTTTGCAAAAACATAAAAATAAAATATCTAACAGGGTTGGTGCTTTTCCTTTTTAATTTAAATACATTTTTAAAGAAAAAACAGGAGCGGTGCTTTTCCTTTTTAATTTAAATACATTTTTAAAGAAAAAAAAGGGTTGGTGCTTTTCCTTTTTAATTTAAATACATTTTTAAAGAAAAAAACAGGAGCGGTGCTTTTCCTTTTTAATTTAAATACATTTTTAAAGAAAAAAACAGGAGCGGTGCTTTTCCTTTTTAATTTAAATACATTTTTAAAGAAAAAACAGGGTTGGTGCTTTTCCTTTTTAATTTAAATACATTTTTAAAGAAAAAAAACAGGAGCGGTGCTTTTCCTTTTTAATTTAAATACATTTTTAAAGAAAAAAACAGGAGCGGTGCTTTTCCTTTTTAATTTAAATACATTTTTAAAGAAAAAAACAGGAGTGGTGTTACGACCGAAAGTCCTACCAGATTACCAGTTAATACAAGTAATAAACTCTCGAATGACTAGACACACACTTAATACGTATACACACAACGCACAACGAATACATACAAGCATACGAATACGCACAAATTCAGGTACAGTGTTATTGAGCTTAAGGTAAGAAATGGTTGCGGAGGGCAAACAAAATTGAAAATATGGAATTTAGCCCAACTTTTTACAATCTTTGAAGGCAGAACAGTGTTTCTGCCTATTTTCATCAGTAAAACCCCTTAAAAAGGGGTTTAAAAGGCAAAATGGTATGTTTCAATAATAAAAAAAAATCTTATAATTTACTACGATGCACTCCATCCCTTTTTTTAATGTGATAAGTCACGTTATGAGCCAAACCAAGGATAATGAAGACATCTCATGATCACTCAATGATGCGTCAATTTCATCGTCTGACGACGGAGTCCGTCATTTTCCATAAAATTCTAGCGGAGGGGTAACTCAATTATTCTGCTTATTTTCTCCGTTCTGTTGAATGATTAATTTGTTCTTCTGCCTCGTGACTTTGGTGGTATTTGAGCATCCGATGGAGGGCATGGCGAACCTTCTTCCTCTTCGGGGCCAGACTTGAGGGGTTAGAGGGGGCGAGGGGTCGCTCCTACGGGTAAAAATGTTCTCACTGGGTCGTGGTCGGATCGGTGACTCTTTATTCCTGAAGGACCTGATGACGAATTAGGAATAAGTAAGCGTACAAGAGTTAATTTAAATTTGTCCGAATACACGTACTTCTGCCAATAAATTTTTCAATTTTCGCATCATACAGAGAGAGCGGCACGAAATTGTGGAACTCGTGTATGAAATACGAATCCTACTGAATACATTTTTGAGCATCTTGAGCATCAATTGCTAAAAACAAGGTCTCCCACATTAGTATAATATCTAAAGCAAATATTCTAACAAAATTTGAACTACAGCGTTACCCGAAATAAATCTAATCACATCAATGCCATACTGTGTCCACGTCCTTCATGAAGATCATGGAAAGGATACAAGATACTGATTGCGTAACTTTACCTATTTATCGTATCTCCTAAGAGGTATATCTTATGTATATTAAAAGTGCACGAACGTAATTGAAGGATGGAGCTGCTAATGTAAAATTTTAAGTGACTGTTAGTTACAAGTTACATTGAGAAGCCTGAGATGAGATTTAATTTGGTCAAGAGAGTGGGTTAGGCTTAAAAGCGAGTAATTTTTTTTGACCGACAGAATTCTATTCTGCAACTCGGAATATTTCACATTTATAGAACTCGTCTCTGAATGTGTTCTTATACATGTGATGTTACAACTTACATCTTTTATCATTCTCCTTTACCACATGATATTTAATTCGTATGTGATAATAAAAACCCACTCTTAATAGACAGAGTTTATTTCCACAACAGTTTCGATGCCCACTGGCATCCTCTTCGGGGGGTCATCGAAACTGTTGTGGAAATAAACTTTGTCTATAATTCGTATGTGCTGCGATGTCAAGTATTCTGTAACTGAAGACAACGAATGTCAATGATATTACGTACGACTTACCCGGAACGCCTTCAAACTCCTTGGTAGGCCTACTTTGTCCCTGACTTAAATATTCCTTGAGTTTATCCTTCAGCTCGCGACTGAGTTTCTTGTAATAATAAAGTTGTTGCTCCATTTCAAATAATTTCATCTCCTGAACTCCATGGCCTGAAAAATATGCTTTGAATCATCCACATATGACAGGGCAACTTGGAACACCAAAAATGCATCAGTTTTTATTTTGACACGACTAGTTTCCTTATCTATTCAAATCAATGTCGTATTTAAGAGCAAACTTCTCGATCAATCTCAAGTCAGTGTAAAAAACACATAATACAATTTCTCGGCTCAACTTGTGTCCTAAACAAATCGCGATGTAGGCAGGCACAGGTGGCTTTACTTCCATATCAATATGCTGATGATGATGATGATGATGATGATGATGATGATGATAATAATGCCAGAGCATATATTATTGCAAATTATATTTATACTATTTGTTATCTATTATAGAACGGTTAAGCGATATTCCCGTTTTAGGGAACAAAAGAGCAAGTGCGTGTGTCTGAATGAAGAATAGGTGGTTGATAATTTATTTTCCTAAATTGGAAGTACATCCTTAATTCACCATAAAATGGGTGCGCCTTTCCCCGGGAAGGAATGACAACCAACCAAGAAGCCGCGCCTTGTCAATTAGCAGTGTTGATATAAGTCTATGGCCTATGTAAAAGGAATAAGAGCTAAATATGAAGAGAAGCTAGACGATTACAACAATTATTTCTTCTCCATCACCGTTTAACAAATATCTCCTTAATTAAATTTATTGCCTTGTGTACACGGAGCAATTTTAATTGCGGAAATAAATTCGCCAAAAAAATTTCGAAATTGTTCAACAGTTCAAATATTAAGTTTATTTTTAAAATATATTTGTTTTTCGGCAAAAGAAATAAAATTTTAGGGAAAGAAAAATTAATAAGTAATTTGGAGGCCTTTTTGAAAACTTTTCAGTAAGCTTTGTTCCGCAGTTGTATCTAAAGTAGCGTCAAATTTTAAACTATTACGTTTATACACAGAGTCCACTAAACAATTAGGTATTAGCACTGTCTTATGGATAATTTGAGAGCATTTCACAATTTACAAATATATAAACAATGCAGTAAATGACTAACCGGCAGAATCGTCGTTAAATTGGCGAAGAAGGTAAGAGATCTTGTACTGATACTCCCTCTGAAGCGACGTTAACCTCCTTTCCATCTCCAGACTGGCCTGCTGATACGCCGCCTTCAAATTGCTGATGTAACGGTTTTGTTCGTCATACTGATTCTATGAGAAGGTGAAAACGAGCATTACCTTTATTCTGCCCAAAAGGGGACACGAAGGCAACCACATCAGTATAATTATCGAACGCAAATATCCTGTTCCTTATGAGCGGGCGGATCATCATAACCAGAAATACGCCATCGTTATAAGATTCATGTTTGATGGGGGTTATTTAACCTCCTTCACAACATCTAAGGTCATTACTACCCAGACACACTGTCGCTTAACTATGATAATCGACGGGAAGCGGTGTTATGATATTGGGCAAGATGTACCCCCGTTTTCAACAAATGTTAACATACAAACTCCGAGTGTGTACATTAAATTACTACCACTTAGGCAAATTTTTCCTATATTATATTCCATAGGTAAATTTTTCTAAACTTTCTTAATGTCAGTTTATGTTATATATATATATATATATATATATATATATATATATATATATATATATATATATATATATATATATATATATATATATATATAATATATATATACTGTGTGTGTATATATAAAGAAGGCTAACACAGGTCGATAAAACAGTTCTATCGACTGATCCTGAAAATTAAAATGATTCGAAACTTTTGGATAGACCTTTTTCACGGCCATATAATCTGTTGAAGTGTCAAACTTAAATTTGTGCATCATCAAATCAGCAGCAAATGCCCAATCATGGGCATAAATAAGAATAAAAAACTCTAAATTATAGACTGTTAGGCCGCGAAGCGTCCACTGAAAATAAACTCTCACCTCGAGTTCTGCAAAAGCGAGTTCTTGCCTTCTAAACTCGATCCTCAAATCGATGACTCTAGTGAAGTACTTGACGAGGAGAAAGTGAAGTTCTGTGAGTGGAAGGTTCGTCAGACGTTCCTCCAAGTCATTCTGAAGTGAAAAAAAGAAATAATGTTTGTAGCGAAGAAAGATTACCGAACTTTATA
Source organism: Bathynomus jamesi (assembly GCA_023014485.1). Taxonomy (NCBI): domain Eukaryota; kingdom Metazoa; phylum Arthropoda; class Malacostraca; order Isopoda; family Cirolanidae; genus Bathynomus; species Bathynomus jamesi. The sequence goes on from JAJOZX010003830.1 coordinate 271,718, forward strand.
CCAATAACAGTAACAAGTTTTCAGTTATTGGTAAGCATAGGTTCAGTTATTGGTAAGCATAGGTTCTCAGTTATTGGTAAACATACCTTCTCAGCCAATCATGATTTCCCAGGGAATTAGAGGGAATGAGGGTTATAATACAGGGTGATCAAAAAGTCGATGTGCATCTATATTACTCTGAGAGACAAAAGTGCATACATACAAGAAGTTAGATATTTTAATAAAAAATTATACGATATCGTGCAATTTGTGTTACTGTAATATTGCACGATATCGTATAATTTTTTATTAAAATATCTAACCTCTTGTATGTATGCACTTTTGTCTCTCAGAGTAATATAGATGCACATCCACTTTTTGATCACCCTGTATATGCCTAAAGAATCGAGCCAACTCACCGACAATAGGTGTAGTAGACTATCTTAAATTGTTTGCTATTTAGACCCCAGATTAATAAACAGTTGTTATGAACTGTAAATAAATTTGCCACGAATTTCAAGACCCCCAAAATTCTTTTTGATCAATGGAAAATGTTTAATAAAACTTTACTACTTATATAACTAAGCACAAAATTATGGGAACTAGTAAGAAGAAATCCAAAACTAATAAGCGACTAAATATATTTACAAGTTCAAAGGATTCTTAAACAACAGGAAAGTATTTCTCGCAGAAACCATTTGCATTTTAAACTCAAAACAAAGTTGTATTCCCCCCCAAAAAAAAAGAAAAAAAAGGCTAAAATTATATTATATTTGAGCTTCAAAATATGTGGCAATTTAATCTTCTTTTTCCTATCGAAAATGTACATATCTAATTCACTAGCTAAATTAAGGACGGTTTAATTACGAGTATCTTCTACAGTTGTTTTATCTTTGTGCGTTTCTCTAAAATCTAAATGTTTACTTTTATATCTCAATTTTATCGTCCTCTTCACCAAACATTCAGACAAATAAAGGCGAAATGAATGTTCGGAATACGTGACCGCGGAACATCCTAAATTCCAAATCACTAAGGTCCATACGGTCTCGGCAAACGGTCTTGGACTAGGAACTGCTGCTACTATGAATATTAGCAATACAGCCTGAATGTGTTATTGCTCGCGGAGCAACTACCAATAATGTCATATTAACCGAACTGAATGAAATATGTTATTGCTTAAATAGCACATACGTACACTAGAGGTAGTGTCATGAACTTTACCTCTATGCGATTAGGAATAAACCGGCAAAATTTCTACTAGGTTACAAATACATATCAACCAAACTTTAGTTCTTAGTAAAACCAGGTGGGTACGTATTTTGGAGCATTAATAATATAAACAGTCGTCCACCTTTAATAAAAGTTTAAAATCCGTACTTTATAATCCGCCTTAGACTGATTTGACTGATTACGCGTAATCCTTCCGACGTCACAACATGAAGGTCATTGATGCCGAACATACAAAATTGATCGATTTCCAACCCGTTGGTACGCGAGACGGCTATAAATAAGCGGCTTGCTAATTTGTAATTACTTTGATGATAATGTTTTCCAGAGTAATATTAGACGTAGATGAATAACTCGCAACCTTTCGAGACTGTGGGTTTGCGTGATGTCCAGTTTGTCTTCAAAGATGATTTTAAATTATTTAACGATAACGTCAAGATTAAGATTTTGATTCGGTACAAATACCGACGAATAACGTTAGAATAAATATAACTTTTTAGATAAGACTAATTGAAGACTGGACACCACTCTCTCCCTCTCCACGATTTTGATTAGGTGATACGTGCACCTTCCTTCCTCTTTTAATAGTGGTACATAGAAAAGCACGGTGACAAAAAGTGGTACGTCAACCTGAAAAGGTTGGGAATCTCTGGATTAAACTGCAATCCAATAAAATTATGAGATGGATGACAAATGGCGAAACGAGGAGAAAAATGACGCTAATGGAAGGGATGAATGGCGTGGGAGAAAAAAGTCGGAGGGGAGGGCATAAACTTAATTAGAGAAAACGTTTTTCAAAGATGCCGGGCGATGAATTCCAATCCTTCGCAGCTTCATGAATGAAAACTTTGGCAATCTTGAAGAAGAAATAATAAAATTTTGGTGTAGTGTAATGAAACTGTCTAAAACTTAACTCTGTCAGATTACTGTAACAAAAAGGAATTTGATTACGATACTTTATGGACAACTTAATTAACCCAAACTAAAATTCCATAAATATGATTGAGGTAAATAATAATAATAATAATAATAATAATTAATAATAATTAATAATAATTAATAATAAAAGAAAGCCCGAAGTATATATAAACGTATTCAGTTTTTCAATTAGCGATTCCCCAAGACATTATTGCCGATAAAAAGGGTAGGGCACATTTTCAATAGAGCTAAATTTTTCCAAAATCATAAAATTCAAATTAAAAAAAAGTTTAAAAATGTCCCAACTTCATTATTCCAATACTAAACAGTATGGATTTTTGGGAGGGGGGGGGGCAAGATAGTTTATGCGTTTTCTGTTTTTAATTTTTATTAAAATTTTAATTTCTCATTACTCCCCCGTTTCCTTTCCAGTTAGTGAAGGATAGTTGGTCGTATCGATAGAATACTCTCCTGGAAATAAATTTACTCGCGGTAATTTCACCGAAATTCTTATTAAAATTACCCAATTAATAGGGCAAAGGTTGCTTAACAATACAAAATATTAATTATATTACCTAGAATTTAGGTCAATACAAATATGAACAACAAATTTTGGAGCTATTGAAGAATAGGGACCCCAGCCTTCTTTAGTTAGCTTTATAAGGCTAACTAACGAAAATATCATGACCTAACCTAACCAATCGTCAAGGGCGTACAGTTAACCTAACGATTGGTTAGGTTAGGTCGTGATATTTTCGTTAGTTAGCCTTATAAGCCTAGGGTCCCTATTCTTCAATAGCTCCCAAATTTTTCTACACAAATTATATAATAATTAATCAGTTCATAGTAGCTCATTTCATGAAATTATACTCGCACATTTTAATAAGGGATTTGTTTGGAAAATTAACCAACCAATCTCTTATATATATATATTATATATATATATATATATATATATAGATATATATATATATATATATAATATTATATATATATATATATTTCATATTCACAAACAACAGTAATTTAATTGATAATGTGGAAATATCCCCAACTAGGATATCAGACCACAACATCATTGAAATAACAACTAATATAAAGGCAACAGGAAAGGAAAGAACCGCACAACAGAAAGAAGCAAATTCGAAATTTTTAATTTTCACTCCAAAGCTATAAACTGGGAAGAGGTGACATCCAGCATGGAAGTAATAGATTGGAAAACCATTTTCGAGGCCAAGAAACGGAAGAGATGCTAATGACGTTAGAGGAGAAGACGTTAGAAATTGTGGAAAAACACGTCCCAAAGATACAACAAAGAGGAAAGAGAAGCAGGTTCGAAAGACAAAAGAGGGCATTGTTCCGAAAGAGAAAAAGAGTGACTGCAAAATTAAGTAATTGTAAAGATAACATCAGAAAAATATTAAATGATAAACTGCAAAGTATCGATGTCGTCATAGAGGAACTAATCGAGAAGCATACAGAAAAAGAAGATGATGACGCTATAGAAGCGATAAAGGCTAACTCAAAGTACTTCTATAATTTCGCAAAAAGAAAGTCGAAAAACTATGCGACTATCGGGCCTTTAAAAAATGAGAATAGTGATTTATCTGATGATCTAACAGAAGTAGCTGAAATATTAAAAGCTCAGTATGATCATCTTTCAGTATCCAAAAATGACAAACTGATATGCGATAGAAACGCGTTCTTTGAAGAAGAACCACAAGGGAAAGTATAACGGATTTCGACTTTACGACGGAGGATATTGCACAAGTCATAGGGAAACTAAAAACACACTCAGCGGCAGGACCGGATAAATGGAATGCCACACTGATCAAAAACTGCAAGAATGCAATCGCTGAGCCCCTATACTGGATATGGAGACGATCATTAAACACGGGAGAAATACCGGGCATCCTGAAGAGCGAGAACATCGTCCCAATATATAAAGGAGGAGATCGATCCGAGGCCAAAAACTATAGGCCAGTGTCGCTTACATCTCATCTCACCAAAATATTTGAAAGAATTGTTAGACAGAAAATCTATGACTTTTTGGAAACTCAGAAAAAATTCAATGATAACCAACACGGGTTTCGGTCAGGCAGATCATGCCTGTCACAACTAATGGGACACTACAACAACATTATTGATTCACTTGAAAGTAATGAAAACTATGATGTACTATACACAGACTTTGCTAAAGCGTTCGACAAGTGTGACCATGGAATCATAATACATAAACTGAAATATATGGGAATAACAGGAAAAGTAGGGAAATGGATATATAATTTCCTTAGTGAGCGGAGGCAAGTCGTTACAGTACAAGGAGTATCTTCATCAGAATCAGAGGTCCTCAGCTCAGTACCACAAGGAACGGTATTAGCTCCACTACTCTTCATAATCATGCTAACTGACATAGATGAGGACGTTACCAGAGACAGCACAGTAACATCCTTTGCAGATGACACAAAGATCAGTAGAAAAATACGAAAACCAGAAGACATAGGATCTCTACAAACCGACATAAACAAAATTTACAAGTGGACGGAAGACAACAATATGAAGTTTAACACCGAGAAATTTCAGCTATTACGGTACGGAAAAAGAGAAGACCTAAAGTCCATGGAATATTATACCCCAAATGGACAGGAAGTCCAGAGAAATTCCAGAGCAAAAGATTTAGGGGTTGTAATGACAGATGATGCGAAATTTGAAACACAAAATAAGATAGCAGTAAACAGAGCAAAGAGAATAACGGGTCTGATATTGAGAACTTTTAAACGAAGGGATAGGAATGTAATGATCCCCCTACTGAAAACCCTGATAATACCCAAACTGGAATACTGCTCGGTCCTAACATCCCCATATAAAAAAGAAGACATTAGACAGCTGGAGGGGATTCAAAGAAGTTTCACAGCCAAGATCAATGGGTGCAAAGAACTAAATTACTGGGAAAGGTTACGAGAACTAAACCTATATTCACTGGAAAGGAGAAGAGAGAGATACACCATTATTTACACTTGGAAAATAATGGAGAAACTAGTCCCTAATCTTACTCTGAATCCCATAACTCCCCAAACAACTGTGGAAGGTAGAAACGGTAGACTGTGTCGTATTCCCAAATTGAAGGCGAGACAGGGAACATCCTTAACCCTGAAAGAAAATAGTTTGTAGTGAGAGGACCGAAACTATTTAATCAGCTGCCCAAAGACCTAAGAAAACACGAAGGAGTTGCAGTGGAAATCTTCAAAAGAAGACTTGACGCCTGGCTCAGAACAATCCCCGATGAGCCGGGCGTACCTGGCTATGTGAGGTGGAGAGCGCAAGAATCCAACTCACTACTTCACCAGGCCAACTCGAGAGGAGGGGCGACACGCTTGACCTTCGCGAAATGAGAAATCATCACGTGGAACCTTTGTAAGGTTGTAAGGTAAGGTAAGGTATATATATATATATATATATTTTTTTTTTTTTTAGTTCAGGAAGAACCGATTCGCCTCTATTTAAAGGCATATCTCAGCGGAAAAACAAAGAAAAAGTGAGAGGAAAGACAGAGGAAAAAGAAAGGGTGGAGGGGACAGTCGAAGTGGAAAAAGACCAAGGATGACAAGGACTGCAGGGTCGAGCCCCATCATCCTTGGGTGCTAGGGCCGGGAGGGCGCACGTGAAACCTCCAGGAACAAGCACGTACAAACGAGCACAAAGAGCACTCAAGAGCACGAGCTTAGAACCCCCTTGCGGGGATATATATATATATATATATATATATATATATATATATATATATATATAATCGACAAGAAATAGACCAACAAATAGACAGAAATACTTTACTTCCACGCTATCATCAAAGAACTTGGAAAACACACGTGGGCAAACAAACAATGGAAAGTCTGTTTCTTCCCAAAAGGCGCGAATGTAAGCCTTTATCAACTAAAGGACGCGTGGACAAAGCGTCTTAAGATTTGGCGTGAAGTCCTACGTCACAGGAACTGCGTATAAAAGCGAGCTTCCACTTGCTTTTACTCTCACTCACTCGTACTCACATCATCGGACGTGAGCAAAACGTTCACCAACCGCTTTCCGGCCCCCTGGCCGAGGGGCGCGGCCGCTACTTTCTTCAAGGCCTACAATTTATCATCAAGCAAGATCATAAGGCCAGCCTGCACCTCGAGAAGTAACATCACCTCAGGCCTCCACGAAGCCTACATCCATCATCTCAAGAGGCTTAACGGACAACTCCAACTCCAATCTGCGTAAAATGGTTCGTCTTCAACCCGCCTTCAACAAGGTTATATCGTCCTAAGATAAGTACTCCTATTCTAAGTACTCTTGTGAAGCCTACATTAGCCTACCGCCGAACGGTAGGCTATACTCCCAAAGTGTGTAACCACGCGTTCCAACTGACACTCGTGAAAGAACGCAGTAGGCCTGTTCTCCAACTCAAGTGTCATTTCAATACCGTTATTCCGCGTATCATAACTAAATATTCTCTTGACGTAATCACTTAACATCACATATTGGTCTTATATATAAATAATATTTGTTATTTTGTCAAGCATTTCAATCCAGTATATTAGGCCGCATCAATTATTCCTTGTGCATCCATGCAATCATTTAGCCTACTTAATCAGTGTCAAGTATTCTATTCAATGTACCAAACGCACGTGCATTCTTTATATCATTTACTAGGCCCATTCAATGTTCCATGTCGCATGTCATTTACTTACCATCGATGAGTATTACTTATTACGTGTCAATTAAGCTATTAACATTTCATCATTAGCAAAGTCTATGTCATAAGCATAACGTAAAACCTACCAATTAATTACTGTCAATTCTTTGTTATACCAGTGAATAAATAACGGCTTTATTTTCATAATAAAATACAAAACTAAGGTGTCTTTTATAACCTAACATTAATTTGCTTGGGTGAAAACCAAGCTGGTGACCTCGCTGTCTCGCGGTCACTTCCAATAGTATGGTGGGCCTAATCAAATAACCATTCATTCCAATCGGTGATACTGTATAACAATATAAATTATTTAACCCAGCCTTTCATTAATAAGCAATCAGTCATTGCCTTAATTAATCATTGCATACAATTAAATCATTATCACCTTAAACGGTTAAAACTAGGTCCACTATATATATATATATATATATATATATATTATATATATATATATATATATATTCGCGCACACAAATATATGTACAGGGTGTCCCGTAAGTCTGGACCCATAGGGAAAAATAATAAAATTACAAAATAGTCCAAAAATTTATTTATAATATATTTTTTTTTATTTTTATTATTATTTTTATTATTTTTTATTATGATCTTACTCCGCTGGAGTTTTATTTGTGGGGCCACTTGAAAGCCAAAGTGTACGCGTTCAAACTTCAGAACATTTTCCACCTTAAAGCACGCATTGTGGAGGCGTGTCAAGAAATTTCTGCGACTGTGATTCAGAAAGTGCTGTCGCAGTGGAGATTGCGTCTTCAACTATGTGTGCGACACAACGGCGGACACTTTGAACAGATTATGTAATAAATTTTGGACTATTTTGTAATTTTATTATTTTTCCCTATGGGTCCAGACTTACGGGACACCCTGTAGAATAAAATAAAATAAAAATAAAATCCCAAAATCCAGACGCAGTTAGGAGCCAAATTTCATAATTACTAACGTGACCAACATAACTTAAAATATTAATTATTACAAGCTGTCTCTGAACCGGATCTGGATTCTGGAACTTCGCCCACCCCCTCCTATTCGGGGAGAATAAGTTTAAGCTACACTTTCGAGAATATTTGTAAAGTTGAAACACACTAAAAGCTAGATATGAAATTAGAAGAGTGAAAGGCACCAAACTAAACAGGGTCTTGAAATAATGGATTAAACCCATAAACTTTTTGCCATTCACGGAATGAGAAATTGTGACGTCAAAATAAATCCGAAAAAAAAAAAAAAAAAAAAAAAAAAAAAAATGCCAAATGCAGTTGATTCGCAAAACCAACAAACGGAGTTTAACTTTATAATAACCTTAAAGTTTTTCTAAACTAACAAATCCAAGACGCGTCTCGAGAGAATACGAATATTCTTTCATAATTCGGTCCTTCGCAATAATAAACAAGAGTCCAAATTCCTTTTACGACAAGAATACCCGAGGCTAACCTAAAAAAAAACATCTTGGCCAAATGAGGTGCTCCGGACCACAACCAGGTAAGCGCCAGTGTGGTCAGAATCAAGTTATTTATACCACAATATTCCCAACCCTTCCTCTATCCGATGGGTGAGTCGGAGCAGATTGCGGATCCGTACGTATGGTCGAAATCAATCAAATATCATATTGGTTCAAAAGTTATGGCATTTAGCGAGTTGACAAACTTTTAACTGCATTTTTTTTCCCCCATTTTTTAATTTTGGCGCTTGGCAGCTTGTGGTCCGGAGCACCTCAAATATTATTATTATTATTATTACAAATACAATTCTACTTTTAGGACGAACACACTATAAATACGAATGGAATTCTAACTGTTCTTGAACGAACACGAAATAAATACAAATATAAATACGAACCAACGAATGAATTAGTTTTTACCCCCTTTATTTACCCCGAGGGCACCGAGACAGAATGAATGAACGAGTGAATGAATGACTTCAAAATCAAATGCTTCCAAGAAATATTTATAATTATTAACTCCTGTAAATTTTTGGAGATTTTTTTTCTCCTAAAAAACGAAGATGAAAAAATATACTTTAAAAAATGGTATTCCACATCAATAATTTACATAAGAATTGCTTAGCTTCCATGAATAATAAAGAAATATAACTATAATAAATAATAATAATAATAATAAATAATAATAAATAATAATAAATAATAATAAATAATAATAAATAATAATAATTTTATAATAATTATTCTGGGTGTTTTTTTTTTTATGTTTAACACCTATTTCAAAACGGCTAAACCAAAGGGTGTCCACTGTCCATAAAGTCACGCATCATATGAACATAAGCCATGTCTATTTATTTATGTCTCCATCAGGCGGTGTACCGGAATTCCGGCTATTTATCTAGAGTTCCGGTTCCGGCCGGAACTCTGTCTGATATCTGGCCAATCTGGAATAATTCGGTTTTTAATGATATTAAATAAAAAAACCATAAAATGAAAATAGATTTATTTATAAACAGATTTTGATCTATTTATGCAAAGTCCTTAGCCATTCTTTTGGCTACTTGAACGTTATCAAATAACAAATGAAATACACGATAAAACGTTCAGAATTTTCCTTGCTAGGTAGTTTTTATACTGTTTTATGATAAAAAAAAATATAAAACCGCTTTTTATTTTGAAATTTGCCATTTTTCATGAATTTTGTACATACATTAGCTAAATTATATATAATAAAAGTTATTGTGGAAAACATTAAGAAGGAAAAAGAAACACTAGATTTATATTTCAATTACAAAGCATAGAAAAAGAGCGGAAGAGAAAAATTGTTGGTTGTTTTGAGTTTTTTGTCGTAGTTGCGGAGGAAGTCGTAGCTTCTTCAGAGGGTCTTTTTTTTATTTAGTTCAGCTTTTTTCATTTTCTCTTTTTGTACCAAATCATAAACATTATGATGTTTATCTCGTAGGTGCTTAAAAAGCGGGGTTGTGCTCAGTGGCGTACTAAGGGAGGTGCGAGGGGGGCGGTCCGCCCCGGGTGACAGCCAAGAGGGGGATGCCATCGGGAGAGTTGAAATACCAGTACAAGTTTTCAAACCAAATGAAAAATTCGCCAAAGAAAATTTTTTTTTTTAAATGTTCAAATTATTACAACAGCTTAATGTTAATTTCTACTATAAAATAAATTTTTATTGGCAATACAAAATTTACAAACTTACATCGAAAGGCGAACGGTTGTTGACGTTTTTAGTCATCAGTTTGTTGAGCATAGCCAGCTGGCTGCAACTGACATTCCAAGTCTTGTTCACTTGACACTGAGGTATGTTTCATTAAATAATTATGATAAAGCTTAAAGTGCTGGTGTTTATAACAATATCATGGCACTTATACCCAGAGGTGGGGAGTCGGGAGTCGGGGCTTTTTTGAAGAGTCGGGAGTCGGGAGTCGGGAGTCGGTAAAAACGACCGACTCCCGACTCTTTGATTCAATTTCTATATGCCAACAATTTACCAGAATACTACTCTGCCCTAAATAAATATCTTCCTGAACTAATTCTAGATTCACATTTCCACATTTGATTTATTGTTCTGGTAAATCTTAGCAAATGAATTTCATATTTCTATTTTAGGATACTAGGTACCAATTTAGGCCTGTTCAAAAATCAACTTTTTCTTATTTTCATAGGTTTCTGTACATTTTCCCATGCTTTTTGACCTGAAAAAGCCGAAAATCACAACTATTTTGACCTAGGATGTTGGGAAGCATTGCCGCATAGAGCTTTAAATTTTCTGCCTTGAAATCGGCCAAAGCGCCAATTCCGGGGTCCCTTGAATTATGTTTTGCACTTTAACTTTTGATCTAAACAAGATAGAGCAACAAATTAGGTATCAAATGAAAGAGCATAAAATTAATAAATAATAATAATAATAATAATAATAATAATAATAATAAATAAATAATAATTAATAATAATAATAATAATAATTATCTATCATTTTTCAGGAAACAACAGAAACTCAATCAGAATCTAGAAAACCATCTACAAGTTACAACTTCACAATGGCATTAAGCAAGGAGCTGAGGGAGCTCCGTGGGCGCACAGTTGATATCTCAGACCTCCACGTACTGTCCACAGGCAGGTGTCAACTGGGCCATCTACCAGATCTCTCACTGAAACTTTCTGGTTGGATACCCTTCAGCTTTTATCAGTGGTTCCCAGCTTCCCACCAACAGACAGGCGTTCCAGTATTTCCTTAATCTTCAGAATTTACCGGAAAATGCAGGGAGGCCCATGGTTCAAGACCTTGCATATGAAACAGTTGAATCTATCATCCCATTCTGGCAGATGGCTAGGATCAAGACAATGACCAAGTACAACGCAATGAAGCTCTTCATGAAACTACATGAGAAACATCGTGCTCTGGTGAAAAGCAAAGGAAGAGCAAGTAACCCTGGAGGAAAAAGAGGAGCATTTATGCTGGAATTAGACAGCCTGTTCGATATAGGAGCTCCAGATGCAATCCAGGAAATACAGAACAACAGACTGTTATCCAGAGAGAAGAAAGATGAGGATATCAGGTTCTACGAAGACCAAAAGACTGAGAGGAAAGGTCATATGTCTGGTCATGACAAGATTTTTGAGACAAGATCCCTGCAGCAAGCAGCGAGGAATGAAAGACTGCAGCATAGACAAGAACAAGGTAAAACTAATTACTTTGAACGTCACAAAAAGTTTTAAGTTTTACTCCATTGCGATATTTAGCATGTACTTAACAATTACTGTCTTAACATGTGTACTATTTTACAGCTGCAGCAGAACAAGAGGCAGTTGTTCATGTGGATGACATTACCTGGGGTGACAACTGCAACGACGCTAACACAGAGGACATGGATTACCATCAGCCTCGTCCTGGATGTTCTCACCATCAAGACACTGTGACTAGTGTGACTGTGACGTTTCCAAGGAAGGTCATGGAATGTGATGTCATCTGCAATACAGCTGATCGTCTTGGTTATCAGACAATCAAGTTACTGCCATGGTTTCTGCCACCTTGAAAGCTGGAGGGGCTGATCTGGATAACTTCGTCATCTCAACCTCAACAACACGTCGCAACAGAATGCTGTCCAGGTATAATATCAGCCAGAGTCACATGTCCAAGTTTTGTGAAAACCCCCACAGTACGCCGCCTTACACTGGGATGGAAAGTTGCTCAAAGATGTCTTGGGCAGTGAACCTGGAAGTACCTCAGAGACTTTAGCTGTGCTAGTGTCTGGTCCACCTTCATACACTGAAGGAAAGTTATTGGGAGTACCTGTCATCGACAATTCTTCTGGCACAGCTCAGGCTGAGGCTTCAATGGATTTACTGGAGACATGGGAACTTACGGATAATGTTACTGCCCTTGTTTTTGACACTACATCCAGTAACAGTGGAGTTCACGAGAGAGAGCTGCCAAACTGCTAGAGAAAATGCTGAACAAAAAGGTGTTTTATCTGGCCTGTCGACATCACATCCTGGAAATCCTAGTAGGAGCAGTTTGGGAGAAGCTGTTTGGGAAGGTGAAGGGGCCAGATAATCCCTGGTTTGAGCTTCTGAAGGATGTTTGGACGGACTTGTCCAAGGAAAACCCAAAGATGCTGGCTATCAACAGCAAATGGCTGAAGGAAAAGAAGAAGAACAGTGAAGAAATACTCCAAGACATTCTAACAGCAGAAAGGCTTCCAAGAGCCGACTACAGGGAAATTGCTAAACTGACAGTCATTGTCTTGGAGGAACGCCTCCTCGAGGTATTCACTGGAGTCGACCAGGCGCCATTCATCAGGCCAGATGGATGGCCAGAAACCTGTACTCCATGAAAATGCTGATGTTTGCAGATCAACTTGAGTACGACGAAGACACTGTATCAAAGCTGGAAAGACTCAACACCTTCCTTGCGCTGTTTCTACACTCCTGTATGGATGATGTCAATGTCTGCTGCAGATGCTCCCTTGAATGATCTAAGTCTAATCCAGGACATGTTGAAGTACAAGAAAACTGACCCAGAGCTTGCTGATGCAGTACTTAATAAGATGGAAAACCACAAATGGTACCTGACGCAGGAAGTCGTGCCATTTGCCCTGTTCAGCAGTAGATTGAGTGACACATTGAAGCACGACATTGCTGCCCAGTTACATGCCACTGAGAAGCCAGACAGCTTCAGAACAGGAAAGCCTCTATTCCAGAGTCACAGCTAAGACCACCCTGGTTGATCTCATTGGCCCAGAATCACATTTCCTGCTGGACACACTGAACATTGGATCCGAGTGGCCTCTGGAACCTGTCACGTCTTGGCCACAGAATGAGGACTACAGAAAAGCGTTGGACTATGTTAAGAATCTGAAAGCGGTGAATGACATTGCTGAACGTGGTGTCAAGATGATGAGCGACTTTGCAAATGTCATAACAACAGATGCCAAGCAAAGGGGACTATCTCCTTCAAGCTGTGGAGTTCAACAGACGCAGCTTTGACAGCTTCAAGAAACACTCTCTCAACAACTGACTGTGTAAATGTCATTATGAAATTAATCATCATGTAATGCTTTCACTTCTTGATCGATTAGACTTGTGACAAAATGTTAATCTCAAATTTGTGTCATGAATAAGGCGCCTTGTCTGCCTTGTGTGAGAAAACGAATTTTGTGATATTTCTGAAATCTTTGTATGTACCAATGTGCCATTCTTGTTCCAAGACTATCATAATTGTATAAGTTAGAAAGAGGATTAAAAACACTTTAATTTGGTGCCTATTTTGTTGCTCTATCTTGTTTAGATAAAAAGTTATAGTGCAAAACATGATTCAAGGGACCCTGGAACTGGTGCTTTTGGCCGATTTCAAGGCAGAAAACTTAAAGCTCCATGCGGCAATGCTTCCCAACAACCTAGGTCAAAATGGTTGTGATTTTCGGCCTTTTCAGGTCAAAAAGCATGGGAAAAAGTACAGAAACCTATGAAAATAAGAAAAAGTTGCTTTTTGAACAGGGCTAAGTCACAGTTGTTGAAATCAAGCACAGGTGGAAACATACTTGTTGATGACGGAAATTATAGCTATCACTACAATAAGAAAAATGCTGCTGGCACGAAAACTTATTGGAGATGTGTGGTACGATCCTGCAAAGCAAGAGTTCATACCGAGAGCGATGTAGTAACAAAACGAATTAATGAGCAAAACCATGGTTCTTCTGGTGCTGCAATTAGAGCAAAATAATCGATTTTAGAGCTGAAAGAAACTGCAATATCCTCACAAGAACCAACAAGACATCTCATTGGAACAACTTTGTCAAAACATGATGAATTTTCAATGACAGAAATGCCCTCTGCCTCAGCATTGGGGAGGAATGTTCGTCGTTGGAGACAAAGCACAAAACGCTCCGCCTATACCAAAGCAAAGATGTAATTACGAAATACCAGAAGAATATTGTATTCTCCCCAATGGACAAAAGTTTCTTGCAATTGATACTGGCATAAATGATGAGAATAGAATGCTCATCTTTGCTTCTGAAGGCGGCTTGGATGACTTGACACGATTTCAGAATTGGGCAGCAGATGGCACTTTTAAAATTTGCTCACAGATCTATTATTTATCAACTGTATTGCATCCATGTCCAAGAGGGTGCATTCAGTATTCCCCGTGTTTTTGCTCTTCTACCCAATAAGACTAAAGAAACATATGACCGCCTATTCAAAAATTTGTTGCAGACTTGCCCTCAACTTAATCCTAAATCAGTGCTGACGGATTATGAACTAAGAGCAAGAAAGAGTATAGCAGAAAAATTTCCTAATGCAACTATAAGCTCGTATCTTTTCCATTTGTCAAAATCCATTTTTAAGAAAATATGCGACCTCGATTTAAGACAGCGATATCAAGATCAAGAATTCAATTTAAAAATTAGATGTTTCTCTGCATTAGCTTTCCTTCCAGTAAGTGATGTGGTAGCAGGCTTTTTGGATCTGAGTGAAGATCACGACTTACCTCCCGAATTCATCGCATACTTTGAAGTGACATACATTGGCCAAGCAAGAGTAGAAGTGGGCACAGGATTGCACCAACCTTTCCCATCACATCTTGGAATGTTCATGATCGAACTGACTAAATCGCTCTTATTCTACAGATGAGGAGGTGGAGTTGTGTCCAGTAGTTCAAAGAAAAGGACACACATACTCAGGGGAGTAACACTTTTTATTTGAATTGTTAATACATTACTTTCATTGTTTATTGTTGTTACAGGTGATGGTGCATATATGCCCAAAGACAGGCTCGCATATATAAATAAGATAGAGATTAAATTGAATAAATAAACGAGATAATAAAGACCCTTTCTAAACAAGGGGGAAAACTGAATAATAAGAACTAATAACAAAGAAGAATCAAAAGAAGCGCAAGATCATCTATTGCAAAGAAGAGCTAAAGCATTATTTCTAAGGGGTACCTAGACCGTGGTATTTAGGGGATAGCCGGCTGTTCTGGGTATTCACGGGGTGGGGGTACTTAAATACTGAAGAGAAGAAACACGAGGAACACCTTAAATAAATTGAAGGTGAGAAATTATTCTACTTTTTATCACTGGTAGCAGAGCGTGGTTCGAATTCGACAACATGAGCAATAAAGACAGTGGAGACTGGAGGATGAGAAGAGGATGTCCACATTTCAACGGGAAGCAAGAAGAATTTAGAAGTTGGAGAGGGAGAGTAGAGGATTGGTTGATCGTGTGCGAAGAAGTGGTATACCCTGGTTTGGAAATAAGGATGAATTTAGGAGGGAAGGCATGGGAGGTGACCGAAGATATTAGTCGAGGAAGTCTTAAACAAGAAGGTGGTGCAGCAATTATTTTGTCAGTTCTGGATAAAGTGTATAAAAAGGAGACTTTGATGGAGAATTATGAAAATATGAAGAAGTATTTCAAGATCAAGAGGGAAGTGGGTGAAACGATGAAGGATTACATTTTCCGGTATGAAAAAAACGCGAAGGACTGTAAAACAACATTAGGTAGAGAGATGTTTGAAGGAGAAGTGAAGGGATTTCATGTGCTGGAACAAGCGAGCCTGTCTGAACAACAAAAACAATTAGTTTTATCAGCATGTGGAAAGGAGGAGATGAAATATGAAACGGTGACACGAATAATGAGGAGGATATTTGAAACCTTGGAGGAGGAAGCAAAAGGAGAGGAGTGGTTGGAACATGACCAGATGAATCGTGGATATGGTGGAGGAAGAGGATTAAACAATAGAGGTGGAGGTCGATGGAGAGGAAATTGGAGCAGGAAAGGAGCCGGAAGAAGAAACCCGATGAACCAACAGGGAAAGGTAACAACATGTACAATCTGCAAATCCGAATGGCATTGGGCCTATGATTGTCCAAAGCATTATAAAAACAAAGGGATGGTTAGTCGATCTGATAATGATAAGAGAAGAAGAAACACGAGGAGGAGAAAGAAGAGAAGATTTACGTGAGTGAGGTCATAACTGAGGAAGAAGAATGGGGAGATATTGAAGCTATTTTAGACACTGGATGCAAATCAACAGTATGTGGAGAACTATGACTATCAAAGATAGTGATGGAGTTGGATAAGGAGGAGCTTAAGAGAATGAGGGCAAAGACTGTAACATCAAAAAAGGTCTTTACCTTTGGGAAGACGAGCTTCCCATCAAGAGGCATCATGGAAATTCCTGTCAATATAGGAGGACAAAAAGTGTATATAAAAACGGAAATACTGAAAGGAGATGTGCCCTGGTTAATAGGGAAGGAAACTATGTGTAAAATGGATATGAAGGTATGCATGAAGGAGGAAAAGGTGGTGATAGGAGATATGAATAACGTAGAAGTGACGCTTAAAGAAGATAGAAGAGGACACCTGAGAATTGGTTTGATACCACAAAGGAGAAGAGAAGAAGTGTGGACAGAAGGATGGAAAGAAAAAGGAGATAAGGAGATTGGTGCAGCCATAAGAAAGTTACATCTACAATTCGGACACGCTAGTGGAGAGAGAATTTGGAGGTTGACGGAGGATGCTGGATGGAGTGAGGGACTGGAGGAAGAGCAGAAAAAGAAGATGAAAAACAGATTATTGGAACAACTAACTGAGTGCGATATTTGTAAGAGATATAAGAAGAATCCACCAAAGCCAGTAGTGGGTTTGAGTTGGAGTAAACAATTTAATGAGGTGGTAGCCCTTGATCTGGGAGAACTTGAGGGACGAAGATTCTTAGTAATGGTAGATATGGCGACAAGATATTGTCAAGCCAGGTGGATAAAGGACAAGACACCAGAGACTGTGATGAATGGAATGATGGAGGGATGGTTGACTATTTTCGGAACACCGGCAAAAATACTGACTGATAATGGAGGTGAATTTCAAAACGAAAAAATGAGAATTATGTGTGAAAAATGGCAGATAAAAATGATGACTACACCAGCAGAAAGTCCATGGAGCAATGGACTGTGTGAAAAGACTGTCGGATTACTGAAGGAGAGTTTGAGGAAGATGGCGGAAGAAGTAAACATTAAGATTGCTCTAGGATGGGTGGTGTTGGCAAAGAATTGTCTGAGTAATTATGGTGGTTTTTCGCCAAACCAATTAGTGTTTGGGCATAATCCGATACACCCGAACCTTCTGAATGATGGCTTCAGCATTGGTGGTGTTGTAGAAGGAAATGAAGAACAGATGGTGAGGGAAAATCTACAAGCGATGCATGCATAAGGCAAGAGAAATATTCATTAAGAATGAATCTTGTTTAAAAATAAGGACTGCTCTGAGGAAAAATATAGGGTACATAAGATAGAAGATGTGATTATCAATGATGAGGTCTACTACAAAAGAGAAAATGAAAAAGAGTGGAGAGGACCAGCAAAGGTAATTGGCGTAGATGGGAAAACTGTGATTGTGAAGCATGGGGATTCATTAAGGCAAGTGGCGCGAGTGCATATCACTCGGATTCAAGGAACAAATGAAGTCATGAAAGAAGAGAGAGAAAGAGGTAATGAAAAGGAAGAGGAGATCGATAACAACAACTTTGACAGAGAAGAAAGGGACATGGTTATGGTGAGAAGAGATGGAGGAGATCCAGTGTGTGATGATGATGAGGCGATGGAAGATGAAGAGGAATCAGAAGATGAGGTAGAAGATGAGGAAGATGAACGTGAGGAGGAGGTAGAGAGAGAGATTATACCTAAGTTGAAAAAAGGAGATAGAGTCAGGGCCCGGCATAAGGAAACAGGCGAACGAGAAGAATGGAAGATTTTGGGTTTAGCTGGAAAAAGATCGAGTAAAAAGTGGGGAGACAGCTACAATATACAAGAAATAAATACCGGCAGGAAAGATTGGATTGATTTAAGAGAGTACGAAGAGATAAGGAAGATAGATGACGAGGAGGAAGTCCTGCTCGGTTTTGAGGATGAAAAGGTAGAGGAAGCCAAACGAAAGGAATTACAAAGCTGGCTAGATAACGAAGTGTATGAAGAAGTAGAAGATGTTGGTCAGAAAAGTGTGTCCACAAGGTGGGTGGTGACTGAAAAAGTGAAAGCAGGTAAAAGATTTGTAAAGCAAGATTGGTGGCGAGAGGATTCGAGGAAGAAATGGAAGACTGGGAAAAAGATGCACCCACTTGTAACCCAGAAACTTTAAAATTGTGTCTATGCATAATTAATCAGAAGGGATGGAAGTGTCATACTTTAGATATTGCAACTGCATATTTACAAGGAGAAAGAATACAGAGAGTAGTGTATGTCAAACCACCCAGTGAAGTAGAAAGTGGTGTTCTATGGCAGTTGAAGAAAGCAGTTTACGGACTTAAAGATGCGGCAAAAGCATGGTATATGAAGGTGGTGAAGGTGGTGGTGGAGCTTGGAGGAGTTAAAAGCAAACTGGAACCAAACATGTTTTATTGGAAAGATGATCAAGGAAGTGTAAGTGGAGTCCTATGTGCACATGTAGACGATTTTTGTTACGGAGGAGATGATAATTTTCTTAAGACAGTTATTACGAAGATGAAAGAAAAATTGAAGGTGGGAGATCAAGGAAGGCAGAATTTCAAGTATATAGGAGTTCACGTAAGACAACAAGAAAAGAGAATACTCATTGAGCAAAGGAAATACATCGAGAGTATACAAGAACCCGAAGGGAAGCTTTATCAAGGTCTTAGAGTCCTAAAAAGGAAAGAGTTGACTCTCTATCGATCAATTGTGGGACAACTGAATTGGATATCACAACATATCTTACCCGAAATAGCTTATGATGTAAGTGATCTAAGTAGAGCGTTTAAAGAGGGAACAACACAGGATATGAGAAAATTAATAAAAATCGTGAAGAAGGCAAAAAGATCAAGGGGAGAAATCGTCCTAGAAAAATTGGATGAAGAGAAAATATTTTGGGAAATATATGCAGATGCCTCGTTTGGAAATGTGGAGAACGAACAAACTCAAATCGGATACATAATATCATTAGCAGATGATATGGGAAGAAAATGTCCAATATGGTGGAAGTCGAGGAAGGCAAAAAGAGTGGCAAAAGCTACAATTGAAGCTGAGGCACTGAGTGTTGGAGAGGCTATTGAGGGAGGAATTTACTACAATCAACTATGGAAGGAGATAGTGGGGGGCAGAAAGATTGAAATAAGAGTGAAAACTGACAGCAAAACACTAATGAAGGCGATAAAATCAAACACTGGTGTCAGTAGTAAACGGCTGAGAATTGATATAGCTGCAATTAAAGAAACTTTGGAGAGTGGTGAAGTGACAGAGGTGGAGTGGGTGCGAGGTCTGGAGCAGGTGGCGGATGTGTTGACCAAGAGAGGAGTGCCGAAGAAAATATAAGAAGATACGTGGGAGGAGAGAGTTTGAAAAAAAACTGAAGGAGGAAGAGAAGAGGATAAGAGTGACTAAATCGCTCTTATTCTACAGATGAGGAGGTGGAGTTGTGTCCAGTAGTTCAAAGAAAAGGACACACATACTCAGGGGAGTAACACTTTTTATTTGAATTGTTAATACATTACTTTCATTGTTGTTACAGGTGATGGTGCATATATGCCCAAAGACAGGCTCGCATATATAAATAAGATAGAGATTAAATTGAATAAATAAACGAGATAATAAAGACCCTTTCTAAACAAGGGGGAAAACTGAATAATAAGAACTAATAACAAAGAAGAATCAAAAGAAGCGCAAGATCATCTATTGCAAAGAAGAGCTAAAGCATTATTTCTAAGGGGTACCTAGACCGTGGTATTTAGGGGATAGCCGGCTGTTCTGGGTATACACGGGGGGGGGTACTTTCTTAAATATTGAGAAAGAGAAGAAACACGAGGAACACCTTAAATAAATTGAAGGTGAGAAATTATTTTACTTTTTATCACGAACAAGGAACGAGTTCCCTAGATCTAACAATAGTTTAAGGGGTGGCATAATTAGGCTGACCATATTTCCTTGAGACAAAAACGGGACATTGGGATGGCAAAAAAGGGACGGGGGTTATGTAATATTCTGTATTCATGAAAAAGTAAGTACATAACATCTTGAGCTTACAATTATTCTTCAGTGACAGAACCCATACAAAACCCATACAAAACGGTACTGTCCCGTTCAAAACGGTACGTATGGTCAGCCTAGGCATAATGCTATCCAAAATTCAATTACTTGTCAACACCCCTCTGTTTGGAAATTAATTGATGCGTTGAAGAAAGAAGCTATGGCCACAAGAAGAAAATTGACTACCAAAGAGGGATTCTCGTCCAAACAAGATATAAGAATATCAATAAGCGTCTTCAAGCATTAATTGCACGCTACAATCCTGAGGACAGATTAAGGTTCTTACGAAGGGTTGCCCACAACATGCATACTTTTTAAGTTTGGTCCTATAAATTACAGTTTTTTAATCAATAAAAATGTTTTGATCGCTGATTTTCATTAACCCCCCAAAATTTACATTACATAAATATAAAATTACATTTATGAAATATACATATATTGGTACGCAAATGTCCAGGGACGCCAATGACCGGGACGCAATTGTCCAGGACGCAATGGTCCTGTCACCCTTTTTGCCCACATTTCTTCGTAGCTTCCTCTGCCGTCGCACTTTCCGCGTCCGTAATGGGGCGGCCCTATCTGACCTGTATGTTCAGGAGGAGGGGGTGCCCCAGGGGTGTCTTGAGCGTCTCCTGCTTCAACCTGGTCATGTCTGCGCTACCGGGAGCCCTTCCGCCCTCGGTGCGCTGTTCCATCTATGCCGACGATCTGGCTGTCTATGCCGCGGGGACGAGTCCCCCCCTTCGTGGAGAGGCAAGTCCAACTCGCGGTCAATCGGGTTGAACGCTGGGCGTAGTCGGTGGGCCTTACGCTGTCTTCCCCGAAGACTTCGTGTGTGGCCTTCCTTCCGTCGAGGAGACGGGGATCCGGCGCCGTCCCGGCCTTTAATCTTACACTCGGGGGCCAGCCTCTGGCCCTCGTTCAATCAGTACGTTTCCTGGGTATGGTTTTCGACAGCCGTTTCAGCTGGGTTCCCCACCTTCGCCGGCTGCGCGAGTCTGCAAGACGTACCCTGGATTTGCTGGGACATCTGTCGCATACATGGGGCGCGGATAGGCGGACACTCCTCCGTTTGTACGTGTCCCTGGTACAGTCCAAATTAGACTATGGGAGTGTGGTGTACGGCTCCGCCTCCCGTACGGCCCTTCAGATACTGGATCCGGTCCTCTCTAGAGGACTGCGCATGTCATCTGGCGCCTTCCGCTCCTCTCCGGTTGATAGTCTGCAGGTTGAGTGCGACATCGCTCCCTTGGAGGATCGGAGGTCGTTCCTCATTGCCAAGCACTATCTCCGGATTCTCCGTCTTCCCAACTCTCCTCTGTTCCAGGTGGTTGAGAGGGCGTTCTGCCGGGATGGGGGTTGGTATTTCACCGACACGGTGACCTCCCTCCTCGATGGTATGGGCACTCCTCCATCCATTCTACCGGTCTCTTTCAGGGGTGTTGCACCTTAGGAGAGCACCCCCGTTGCGTGCTGTAGGGCGTTGCGCCCCGTTCGCAGGGCCGATTCTGACTCTGTTTCTTCAGCATGCAGCGTGTCACTCTGCATGTGTTGCGGTCTTCACAGATGGCTCCAGGTCGTCCGGGGGCGTTGGGGCTGCGGCTGTTCCCCAGTCGTCTGCCCTTGCTCCCCGATGTACCCGTCTCCCTGATGAGGCTTCCGTTTTCACGGCTGAGCTCTATGGAGGTGGTGCGGGAGCATCCGGATGGGTCGTTTGTCATCTATTCGGATTCCCGCAGTGCCCTGGATGGCCTGGAGTGTTTTGACCCTGTCCACCCACTGGTCCGACGAATCCAGCTACTGTGCCATATCCTTGTCGCTTTTGGTGGCAAGGAGGTGGTATTTTGCTGGGTCCCTGTACATGTTAACGTGGCTGGAAATGAGGCTGCCGATCGAGCTGCCCGTTCCGCGTGCCGACTACAGGTTTCACCCATATCCCTCCCTTTTCCGATTATATCCCCGGCTTCCGTAGGTTTTGCGCTCCCGGTGGCAGAGTCGCTGGGATGGCGCTAAAATAACAAACTCTGCAAGATTAAACCCAAATTGGGATGTTGGGCCTCTTCCTTCCATCGGTCGCGCCATAAGGAGGTGGCTCTGGCCCGCCTCCGTATTGGCCACACCCACTGACCCATGGCTATTTGATGGCCGGGGATCGGGTGCCCCGATGTCCCAATTGTAAC
Source organism: Bathynomus jamesi (assembly GCA_023014485.1). NCBI lineage: Eukaryota > Metazoa > Arthropoda > Malacostraca > Isopoda > Cirolanidae > Bathynomus > Bathynomus jamesi. The sequence continues at coordinate 294,253 of JAJOZX010003830.1, forward strand.
GTCTCACTTACAGTTGCCCACCTCCTGGTGGAGTGTCCGCTTTACTCTGCGGTGCGCAGAGTATTTTCCCTTTTTGGAGAGCGTCGGGCCTTGTGATAGGCTGGCGCTATTCTATCTGAAGGTCCCTACTTTTCGGTAACCGGGTTGTTCTCCTTCCTCTTTCGCTCCCGACTTCTTACCGGATGTGACTCCTCTATGATTTTTTTTCTTTTCTCCTCCTCCTCCCCGTCTATTGTCCATTTCCGTTAATGTTCCATAGTCTTCGTCCTGTGTTCGCTCTGCTATCCACCTTTCTTTTGGTGGCCATGAGCGGTCATACTTTGAAACAAAAAAAAAACAAAAAAAAAAAATAAATAAATAATATATAATATGGAACCTTCGCATCAATTTTTTTCGAGTCGAATCTCGAATCAATCATCCCAAACAATTCAATCGAACCGAATCAACTGTACACGTATAGATTACAGTTTCTACACACAATTAAATTTAATTAAATCTTGTTGAGAACAAAGGACAAAGTAAATCCTTCTAAAAAAATGTATTAAGTATTTAATCATGAGGAGGCACAATGGTATTAAAGTATGATAAAAGTGTTATTGCACAAGAGATTGAATTATAATCTAAAAAATACAAAAAGTTTAAGTGTGTTCTTCAAAACAACAACACTGATGTTGTTTACCGGACTTAATGAGATTCGAAAATATCGAATCGGAGCCCAAGCTAACGAATAGAGTCCTCTCTCCCGATTCGAAATCAAGTCGAATCTCGAAGTTTCGCAGGGCCCTATATATATATATATATAGGCTATATATTGGAACTGAATCACACGTAGGCTTCTGACGGCTTGCCATCGTCGTTACCAAGTTCTGTGGCGATTCGACGAGTGACAAGGACAGGACTGTGATATCCCAAGTGTCTAGTTACGAATCTGCGCATAAGCGGCGGACGTGAGAAATTATCGTCTCGTACTTGGATACAATGATGATAGTACGATTCGGCGGCTGCGTCCGCGAGTGAGTAGTCCTATTCTGGATTCCCTCTGCTCGATCTGAATCCACGTTGGCGGACGTAATTCTTGTATCGAGGTACTACGACGACGACGATCCAGGTGTCCATTTTCATTTTCTTGGATTCGGCAGAACTTTCCAGCTTCCTTTGAAGCGAAGCGGCCCCAGACATTTATCTCCCTTCACCTTATTTTTTAAATGTTGATGTTAACATTCTGCTTTATCTTCTTCCCCAATACGTCCGCTAACAATTTTTCTTCTTTGTTATTCCCAAAAATATATAGAAAATGCTTTCATCACTCCAAACAACTTTAATAGTTAGTTTTGCCATAACTATAAATAAGAGTCAGGGGCAAACTATATTACTTGCGGCCTCTATCTGAAGGAAACAAGTTTGTTTTTTCTCACGGTCAGCTGTATGTAGCTTGCTCTAGAGTGTCGAAGTGGAATTCTCTGCATATTCAACAACTGAAAAGAAAGGTTCTGAAAACTTAATCCAGATGAAGAATCTTGATTGAAAAAGGGAGAAAAGGAAGAAGGAAGCCATCACTTGAAAGAACTACAGTAAATAGCTAGAACGTGAAAAAAGTGTTAGCAGCTGACGAGGAAGCTTCTAACAGTGGCTGCATCCTCCAGCGCAGGACACGTCAACGCGAAGAGGCGACGTCAAACCAAAACATCAACGCGCTGGTGGCCAAACTTCCTCAAATCTCCGTGCAGCGGGCTGTCTACGGTTGGCCAGACTGGCAGTCGACGGCCTGTTGCGTGGCACGGTCAGAGTGCCGATCGGCTCCCGGGGCCGGACCTATTCTCAGCGTGCTATTTTTCAATTACAGGGAACAATTGCGTGCTCCCGAACTACTCTTACTCTCTGCGACATTAAAACTAATAGGCCCCACTACAACTTACACATGTCACCATACACAAAGACATAGACACAATAGCACCATGAGACACATACAGAAGTATAATATTAACATATTACAGTACAACGTAGATTGCCTCACAAACAAAAATCATGCAGCTTAGGGAATTCGTACACAAACAAAACATTCACATAGCACTTATACAAGAAACAAAACTAAAACGCACACACAAAACACCCACCATCCCTGACTTCACGGCGATCCGTCAAGATCGTACTGGGGGTAACGGGGGTGGACTCATCACTTACATACGTAAAAGCATTAGCTACACTGATGCTAACCAAAACATTACAAACACAATCCAAGCAGATAACACGATAGAAATACAGGCAGTTAACATTAAACACGCGCAAAACACAACACCACACTAATCAACATTTACATCCCACCAGATAGTTCACCTCAGGTGCCAGCCAATTACAATCCACAGTTACACAATCTTGCCTCTCACTAATGTCATCTTAGGAGGAGACTTCAACGCCAAAGACACTAGTTGGTACCTGCACAACCAAAACAACACCAGAGGCGCCAACATAGCCACACAACTAAACAGCCTCTTCATTTAACAATACAGAAGAACATACACACATACCACATCAAGCAGGATACTCAAACTCCCCAGACATAACGTTCTGTTTCCCCTCACTAGCAACACATACACAATGAGAGAACAGAAAAACAACTGTCATCAGACCACCTGCCCATCATCATTACAACAACATTCTACACTCTGCCCAAACAGCCTTAGGCACACTTACAGAAATTACAAGAAAGCTGATTGGGAAACAGTTCAAAATACAGACTGAGGAACAATTCACCACATTAAACAGCACACCCATCAAACATCGATACAACACTCAAGACATTTAATCAGATTATCATAATGCAAACAAATACATACCCAAGGGCAACATTAGGAATACAACCATAAATTACACTAGAGAAATAGCCCACCTCATAAGGCAACGTAACAACCTCAAATATAACAACACAAACACACACACAGAAGCCATAAAACAGCAGATACAACAGCTCAACACAGAAATAAACAACAAACTCAAAGAAAAACAAACAGAAACATTCAGGGAATTCATAACAACACTAAACCACTCCACAGACACATCCAGGCTATACAAGACTATAAATAGCATTACCCACTCTAACAGCGGCATTCACACCTCACACGCGGCTATCTGTCGCAGCCACAATAATATCCCAACATACACACAAGCTAAATTCTAGTTAATCACTACGCAAAGATAAGTCACTTAAACAGAGACAACAACCAGAAACACGCAGACAGACAAACAGCCAGACACAAGAAAACCTACCGACTCGACACGACCATTACACCCTTCAATACAGACCAGACCACCAAGATCAAAACATTAAGAATTCGAAGGCTACTGGACCAGACAACATATTTAACATACACCTTAAACACTTGGGCCCACAAGGAATACTAGCTTCACAAATATCAGCACATATTATTCCTAACACTATTATTCCTGACATATGGAAACAAGGTAAAATTATTACATACTCAAACCAAACAAAAATCCAACAGAACCAGCTTCCTATAGACCCATTACTTTACTATGCACACCTTCCAAAGTAACAGAAAACTAATCTTACAAATCACCAACCACACATACCACTGTCGCCTACTCAACATGGATTCAGACCTCACCACTGAACCACGACATTACTCACTAACCTCACGCAGCACATCATGGATGGCATCAACTCCAGAAGACCAGCTCAACGTACACTATTAGCAACAATAGACATTAGTAAGCATTTGATGCTATCCCACGCTTCCCTCTCATAAACAAAATACTCAACACAAACATGCACAATAACACCAAAAGGTGGCTGAGCAACTATCTCTCAGGAAGATACTCCACATGTCACATTTAATGGCAAGTCATCCAAAAACAAGCTTTTCCGAACGGGGTCCCTCAAGGCTCTGTTCTCTCACCAACACTCTTCAACTTATACATGCATGACATTTCAACACCCATAGATAACAAGCTTACCTTATCATCATATGCAGATTATATCACTCTAACATCCACCCACAACAACATCGACACCGCTACAAATAACCTACAAACATACATAAACAGTATACAAGACTGGCTCACACACAATAGACTCAAAGTAGCGCCCACAAAATCAACCATCACCTTGCTTACAAGCAACACAAAAGAACACCAGGTAATTCCACAGCTTACACTAAACATCAACATTCCACACACTCACAGAACCAAAATACTTGGTCACATACAACACATCATTATCGTTTGCAAACCACATTCAGGACATTAAAACCAAATGTACGTCAAGACTTAACACGCTTAGGGTACTAACAGGCACAAACTTTGGACACCAGCAGGAAACATCACTCATATACAAACAATATATTCGCTCAGTTATGGACTATGCTAGCCCATGCTGGGCACCCATTATCTCAAACACACACATAACACCTTACAAACAATACAAAACAACGCACTTCGTATCATTACAGGATGCACTCAAGCAACACCAATAGAAACCTGCACACAGAAACAAAAATACTAAAAGTTAGGGAACATTTAGACATGAGGGGAACACAATTCATGGCAGCAGCGACAACTAACCCACAACACCCTTCCCACTACATGTACAATCATGCACCAACACCTCGCACCATTAAGGTAACACCAGAAAGACATTATAACCAAATACTCCATTCCATACCACGCCCCACAGACATCACACAGTACAGAAAACACACACACACACACCTAACCCACAAAGCACTGACACGACTCGGTCCGAATGCGGTCCTAGGTGCGAAGCCGCCACCCATTAACAGGTCAGAGATCAGCCTGAGCAGATCGGATCGAGTTAACTTAGCACGATTCCGATGTGGACATCACCCCAACTTACGGACATATAAACACAGACTAGACAACTCCATAGACGACACCTGCCACCTGTGCCAAGACACGCCACAAACAATTGAACACATTATGACGGACTGTACCGCTCTAGCACAACAACGAACGCAACACATCATCACTAGTGCGCTGAACCTCTGGTCCACTCCGGAGAGGGCGATCGGTTACCTGCGTGCCGCCGGCTTGCTCGATCAGGGTGGGCTGATCGGCTAAACAACAACAACAACAACTTTAATAGCCGGTTGGTTGCTATTCCAATTTTGATGCCGTTTTGCGAACACAAACCTTACTGTCACATTTTCGTTTTTTTTTGGTGATGAGAGGGTCTTCGTTTGGCTAACTCTAGAAAATACAGGGGTCCAAAAGTCCCTATCTAATCTATTTTGCTGAAATAATAGTATTTTAGGATAAAAATATATTAACAATTAAGCGAGTAATGGCTTCGTGAAAGTTAAATTAGAGTAAGTTGATAAGGTTAGGTTAGGAGGGCGTATTACCTACGCTTAAGGGTCACGGGTATTACACGAAATACCGTATTTGTCGGCTTATAAGACGCACTTTTTTTCCTTAAATACCTTAAAAATCGCCCTGCGTCTTAGAAGCCGATGATTATGATGATGGGGATAATGATGATAATGTCAGTAATGAATCTGAAGTTGATTAATAACAAATAATAAGAGTAATAATCATATCTTTCTTTATTGGCTTTTCTTTTTATTGAATTTTACATATCCATTCTATTAACAATAAAGTGCATCAAAAACTTTTTCTCTTGAATTTACCTTTCCAAAATTAAGGTGCGTCTTTCACGGCGCAGCGTCTTGTAAGCCGTCAAATACGGTACCTGAAATTTTTAGGCATTACGTGAAATGACTGGTTTCACAGATTGACTAATATATATATATATATATATATATATATATATATATATACAGGGTGTCCCAGAATTAACTATATATTTCAATGAAATCGGACAAATTTAAAAAAAAAAAACTTTTATTTATGTTTATCATGTTTAATATGTGTTAAAAATGTATAAATTTCTAAATTTTTTTCATAATTTTATTTTCATAATTTTTTCATTATCTGGTCCAATGAAAGACCGTCTGAAGTCATAGAATGGCAAAGAGACTCTCCAAAAGTTAACGTGTGCTTGGAATGACCAAATCCAAAATTTATGGCCCATTCTTCTTTGCGAAGCAACTGTAACAGGTACCGTCTACCTTGATATGCTTTAGCAGTTTCTCGAACCACAGCTTCTTGATGATGGCATTCTTGATAATGTTGTGTTTCAACAAGATGGAGCACCATGTCATTATGCTCTAATTGTTCGAGAATACCTCAACAGACGCCTTCCGAATCGGTGGATTGGACGTGGAGGACCTCGACCTTGGCCTCCGCGTTCTCCGGATTTGACACCCCTGATTTCTTTGCATGGGTTTCATAAAAACAAAGGTTTATCGCCAAAAAATCAATAGTTTAGCTGAACTTAAAGAACGCATCCAGTTGGCAGTGCGGGGATAACACCTGAAATGCTTCAAAATGTGTTTCGCAGCGCTGAGGATAGATTTGAAATTTGCAGATACAGACGGTGCACATGTTGAAACTTCTCAATAAGTTTTGACTTATGATTTATAAATCTATTTGTTTTTGTATCATAATTTAGTAATAAACACAAAATTATGTCAGTTTTTATTAAATTTGTCCGATTTCATTGAAATAGATAGTTAATTCTGGGACACCCTGTGTATATGTATATATGTATATATATATATATATATGCACAGTGGCCTGTTGATAGTAGGCCCGCTATAATAGAGAATTTTGCTGAAATTAAATACTTACAGGGTCACCAATTTGGTCTGTCGACCACATAAACAATATTTAATGAAGGAGACAAAAAGAGCTTTGTAGTTTTTGGTTTAATTAACGCTTGAATCTACATCTACACAAAAAATTTAAAAAAAATCACAGAGTATTAAGTCTTCTCGTCCCAGGTTACTCTGTGGAGAATTTATTTACATTACGGCAACCTCGTCAATTAGGGCTTTAGTTTATAGGCCTACCGCAAACAGCGTTAAAAGAACAGCTTAATTTGGTACGCAAAGCCATAATGATATTGATTTAAGAGTTTCTTACGGAACTTGTAACCATAATTTTTTGGTAATAAAAGCCCAAAGTAACAGTTATTTAATTGGTCCTTTGGAAACACATACAACCTACTTGTTTAGAGTTGTGGTTCGGGAGTTATGATTAAGAACTTTGTTTTTTATGAAATAATATTGTATGCGGTGTGAAGTATTGTTACGCGTCTTTAGTAATGCTGCCTTATTAGGAATAAATTACACTTTAATAGACTACATATTTTAAGCTCCTACTTCCTCATTACTATTGGGCTAAGTTTATTCCGTCGATTAGCCGTCTTCGTTCGAGATAATGTCCTCCTCTCGACGCGACTTTTCATCTACAAGTTATTTGGGGTTAAAATTACTTTATTAGTGTTGATAGTACGTGCCGTCGATCAAATGGGTATAGGTCCTCTCTTCGTTGAATATGTTAAGACACTATTCAGATGTACGTCTCTGTACGGGGGAAGACCTTCGAACATCCCCGATACCGGGGATGTTCGAAGGTCTTTATGCGGGTAGTGGTATTCGCTGCACATTTCGACAACGGGTAATAATGAAAACTTGGTAGCGCGTGAAACATACCTTTCACTCAAGCATCAAACTTTTAAGATTAAACATTTTTTGGCAGCTACCTTTTGATCCAAGATGCAAGCTGCTTTTGGAGGGAGCGAATCTTTCACTGTGCGGTATCATGCCAGTTGAATTTCCAAGTATTCTTCTATAGAAGAATACTAGGACAATATTAAGATCTAGAATCGCTCTAGTTAACCCGTTTGAGTAAGAGTAGCCTGAGGGATATACAGTACGTCATAAACCATACAATACTTAAAAGAGTAATTATAATGACAAAGTAATGACCAAACAACAATGCTTTATCTTTGAGCTCTACGTACATATTCACTAACATGTATACCTTAGTTCTTACGCTTCACCTTCTTCGTATTTGGAAATATGTACTTTCTACACAAGGTCCATCGACTCTTGACAAAAGGTTCGGAATTCATATGGTGTAAACGAAGTTTGTGCGTTTGAATAATCTATATTATAATGGAGGTAAGTGCGATATATATATATATATATATGTAACCAAAAAAAAACTATAGAAAAGAACGCAATCATGAAAATCTTAAGCTTCACATTTGAGCTCATTGTATCAAGATTTGTGAAGCTTTAGATTTTCATGGCTGCGTTCTTTTCTATAGTTTTATTGACCAAATAATTGACCCGACAGTAATTGGGGCGCCGCATGCACACCAATTACTGAGGCCCAAGGTGAGAGGGATAGGAATGATGTTCAAAATAAAATACGCCGTAGGCCCACAATTCGATTCGGTTTGGGCCGAATGCCCAAGTACCGCAGATCTAGCGAAATCGGGGCGTAGCGGCGATCTTTTGCCGAAAGTCCTGACAGAAAGAAATGAAAAGGGAGTATTTGTTGACAATTATGTCTACAAGGAGATTCTTCAGTAATGAAATAAAGATAAGTTTATGATGAAGTGTTCTTTTTTATATTTTATAACAGGAAATAATAACTTGAGGTAAGAAATTCATTTCCCAGATTAAGTAATTGGCCAAGGGCTCCAAGCCTTCCGCAGGAAATAGCAAAAACCGCCCGTAGGGCGGTTTTTTTGCTAGTAATAATAATCTATATATTATAATAAGAGAGCTGTCTGTCACACTTTCAGAAATTGTGAGAAAAAATTGAGAAAAAAATTCAGAAATTGTAAAAAAAATTCAGAAATTGTATTACGGGCGGCAATGTGAAGCTCAAGATTTTCATGACTGTGTTCTTTTCTGTAGTTTAGCAATGGGGGAAGGGTGGGGGTGGGGGTAATGGGGGAGGGGTGTGAGTAATGGGGGAGGGGTGTGAGTAATGGGGGAGGGGTGTGAGTAATGGGGGAGGGGTGTGAGTAATGGGGGGGGGGTTAGCCCCCAAGTTGTATGAATGGGGGTGAGGAGGTTTTGGGAGATACCAGATTCAGAAATGTTGACACAATGTGAAGCTCAAAATTTTCACGGCTGGGTTCTTTTTTTTGTAGTTTAGCCTGTCTAACCGTCAGCGAAGCGGCGGGAACTGTACTAGTGATAATAATAATTGAAGAGTGGGTTAAGTTTTCTCATGGAACAGTCGAAATTTGAGTGCAAAACTGTATTTTTCAAAAATTATGGTAGTTATTATCATAGTATTATTGGTTAATGGGGGTGCCCAGTAGCCCAGTGGTTACGGTGGCGGACTCTGAACGGTGAGGTTCTGGTTCGCTCCCGCCTACTGGCTCTTGGGTTGGGTTGAGTTGGCCGCTTACCCTGCTAAAGGTGACCCTCGGGACACACTCATCCCAACATCGTGGAGAAATGAGCTTCCTGGTTGTTACCTTTTCTCATTAGTTAATTTAATGCTGTGTGACACGTTAAATAAAGATTTTTGTTCTATGATTAAGGCTTATTATTATTATCTAACAAAATTCTTTATTTTTATCATAAACTTTCGCGTTGCTACTAATTTTTTTAATGACTTAGTTAAGACCTAAAATGTCCTAAATAAATAACCAGTTGAAAGTAATATTTTTACTTTCAAATACTTTACCGGTTCTCGATCTAATTTTTTGTTTTTATTAAAACGATTCGTACTAGTAGTTACAGTCCTAATAATTAAAAACCATAAGCCCAATATCTAATTCTGAATATATATTTTAATTATGGTTATAGAGATGATGATAACGTATTGGTGTTATTTGATCTTCTTTGTAACATCTAAGTTCTAAAATCATATGACGGTCATATGACAGTTTTTTGTGGGATCCGACCGAACCAGTAGCCCACCAAGAAAGACCGAGAGAGGTACTTTAATCGCTGAAATCTTAAGTTCCAGCCGAGATTCTAGCCCAAGACCTTCATATTAATAGATACGTGATCTACCAACAGGCTATCCTAACGGGTTGGTCAGAGGAGTGACTGCTTATGACGACGACTCGGAAGCAAAGTCATGTTTCACTTTTACCTTCGGCCTTCCGCTACACCACTCGATATCATCAACATATCTCAAGTCAGGTCAAAGAACTTACACAAACTGAACAGGGGGTGTATGGAAGAGAACAAATGTTACGATCACAAAAGAACCGCACGTATGACAAGGCACTGCGCCATAAACCCGGTAATTTTAAACTTTTCAACTTATTGCAAAGATTTTCTACCTTGGTCAGGAGAGGTGAAAACGGCAGAATTTGCGTGCATTTTCCGCTGAGAACTTCATTCTTTCTTTCAATCACAGAATCCAGACCTTCAACAGCTTCGTCGTACTCGAGCAGTTTTCTCTCTTCCTCGCAACCGTCGCCTTTCGTTCGGCCCTGAAACAATTTTTTTTTTTTTATTGTCAGAAGGCAATAACATGAATTTTAACACCGAGAAATTTCAGCTCTAGAGATATGGAAGAAATGAGGAACTTAAATAGACGGCAAACTATGCCCCAGATAGACAGGAAATTCGGAGAAACACGAAAGCAAAAGATTTAGGGATAACAACAACACGTGATACAAATTTGAAACACAGAATCAGATAGCGATAAACAAAGCAAAAAGAGTTACGGTACAGCTACTGAGAACCTTCAAAAGAAGGGATGAGAATGTAATGGTTCCCTCGCTGAAAACACTGATCATACCAAATCTTGAATACTACTCTTGACGTCCCCATACAAAAAGAATTAATACGCTAGAAGAAATCCAAAGAATTTCACAGTCAAGATTGATGGCTGCAAAGAACTCAACTACTGGGAAAGACTACGTAAATTAAATTTGTAATCGGTGGATAAAAGAAGAGATACACCATAATTTACAGATGGAAAATGATCGGAAAACTGGTAGCTAGCTAACTTCAAACTAAACCCAGTTAACATTCAAACAACACTGGAAAATAGGAAATGTAGAATGTGTAGTGTTCCCAAACTAAAGGCCCGATAATGGACACCAACACTAAGGAAAATGGCTTGGCTGTCAGGGGGCCAAGACTTTTTAACCAGCTTCCGAAAGACCTCGGGAACAGGTGTCAAAGTTGAAATTTTCAAAAGGAGACTAGATGCCTTGCTCAGGACAGTACCGGATGGGCCGGGTGTGCATGGCTATTAGCGATGGAGCTCGCAAGAAAGCAACTCGCTCCTCCATCGGGGCAGGTCTAGAGGTGGGGCCACTAGCTTGACAGTGTGAAGAAAGATCGACGCACGGAACGTACGTACATGCGTGCGTGAGAGAAACATACCTTCCGGATCCTCTTGTCAATTTTTTGCCTTTTAACAACGAGATTATCTCTGGCAATCCGGAGCAGCCCAATTTCTTTCCGGATAAAATCCGGATGCTGGGAATCTAACTCTTGAAAACCGGATTTGTGTTTTCTCTCCGTGTCCCAGTCTGCTATCTCCTCTCAGTGATGTTTCACTCTGAGAAAAAGTAACAATAGTTGGTAACGACGAAGACGCCACGTTATAAGATAGATCTGGTTGATGAACAAAAATTAAAAAAAATCCACAGAAATTTGGAATATTTAAACAAATTATAATCGATTTACTGGGAACCATTTTGTGAAAATATTTCCGTATTACAAAGTTTGTGTAAACATATCAAAACGGCTACTTTGTAGGACCAATTTATAGTTATGGATTGTGAATAGAATAAAATAAATGTAATAAAAAAAAAATTGATGTTTTATAATTCTACTGCTTATTTCCGCCATATGCGCATACCAACTACTTTCTTCTCAATTTTTCGAGTTGTTCTACATTGCTTATCATCCTCAGCAGCAAAATCTTAAAAGCTAATTTAAAAAATGAAATATTTACTTCACTTACACAGTGAAAAGAATAATTACAACTTATTTTCAAACTTATCCGAACACTTGCCGAAATTTTACCTGCGAATCTCCAGTTGAATTTCCTAACTTTCTCTTCTTAGACGAAATAATTCTCTTTTTATCCAATGTATCATTATCCGGACGGATAAATTTAGCCGAATCCGCGACAAAAGGTTTATCAGAAGCTTCCATTTCAACGTCTTTGTCACTGTCCTCATCCATCAACTTAAATTAGTAAACATTTTCGTTATACGAAGGTAATCGAATGAAAATAAATTTTTATACTAACAAGAAATGTCAGAACGACATCAATGTCCCCTCCTACACGCATGACCTTGACCTTTGGCGCAAGAACTTGAGCCTTGCCCAAGACAAGTTGCCTTATGATCATCCATGTGTGCGTGAAGTTGTATCCACTTTTGTTGGGTAGTTAAAAAATTATGGCAGGGACCTCCATCTGACTTTTGACCTCTATTTATAACCTTGACCTTCGATGCCGCGACCTAATTCTTGTTCGCGATACATCGTCTCACGATGATCCATGCGTGTGTGAAGTTTCATCAACTTATCTACAGATCTACAGAAGCTAAGGCTAACAAGGACCCTAAGATCCACTCTAAGGCTAGCCCGAGAGAAAGGAAAGAGTAGGGGTTAAGAGAAGAGAAGAGAATAAGGGGTTAAGTAAGGAGCAACACCTATCACTCGTGGGTTAACATTCATTCAGAAAAAGAGGAAAAGTGTCTCACCATCATCATCCACCGGCCACTGCCGACAAGTCAGAAAAATAGTCGGAGAGAATAGGAGAGGGGTGAAAGATGAAAAGAAGTAAAATAAGAACGCTTACAAACCATGCAAACACAGTCTTAACTCACTGTCATATCATGCAAACTACAAACATGCAAGAAAAGAGTTAGAGACATGCAAAGTAAGGGAGAGAGAAAAAAAAAGGTAAAGTTAAACAAAAAGTGGGTTAGTTTACGCTATGAGCTACATCTACATTCGTGTTAGTCTAATTTTTTTTTTTTTTTTTTTAATAATTTTATTGCTGGCATCACACGCTGGCATGTCACAAGCTGGCATTCATCGTCAACAGACTCATCCTCGAGCACCACCACCAGAGCTTCTGTTGCTAACTTTGTTGTTTTTTAAATTAAACAACGTTAATACCTTTAAAATGTCTGTCAAGACGGTTCTTAAACATATTAACGCTGGTAGAATGAACGACTGACGCGGGAAGATTATTCCATTTATCAATTACTTTAAACGTAAAGAAGTTTTTAGCGATATTAGTAATGAAACGTCTGCCACGCAACTTGAATCCGTTATTGCGAGTATTACTATTATCGAAAGTGAACAATTTGTCAAAATTTACGTTATCGATGTTATTAACGATTTTGAAAACTTCAATAAGCTCCCCCCTTAATCTCCTAGTTTCGAGTGAATACAAGTCTAACACTTTAATCCTATCTTCATAAGGCTTGTTGCGCAATGACAGAATAAGTTTCGTGGCACGACGCTGAACCCTTTCTAACCTATCAATATCCTCACGCAAGTACGGGCACCAAAACTGAACGGCATATTCTAAATGAGGCCTGACTAGGGACTTGTAAAGGGGCAATATAATATCCTTCGATTTAAATTCGAAATTACGCGCTATGAAGCCTAACATCCTATTCGCTTTTGCGCAAGACTCCAGGCACTGGTTCCTAACCTTTAAATCCTTAGATACGCGTACGCCTAAATCTACTTCCTCGTCAACGCTCGCTAACTCCCTATCATCCATCGTGTACGCGTAATTATTGTTGCGAGAACCTATATGCAAAACTTTACATTTGTCTACGTTAAATTGCATCTGCCACTTATCTGTCCACTCCATAATCCTATCTACATCGTCTTGAATCCTATTTCTATCGTCCTCGTTAACAACCTTACCGCCTATTTTAGTATCGTCCGCGAATTTTGAAACGTTACTAGTCAATCCTACATCTATGTCGTTAATGTAAATTACGAATAGCAATGGGCCTAACACTGAACCCTGTGGGACACCGCTACCTACATCTAACCACCCCGATTCACTACCATTAACTACGACCCTCTGTCTCCTAGCACGAAGCCATTCTTCTAACCAGTTAGCTACCTGACCGCGTATACCGTGCGCTTTAACCTTCGCAATTAGTCTCCTATGCGGAACTGTATCGAACGCCTTTTTAAAATCTAAAAAATAACGTCAGCTGCCCTATGCCTATCGTATTCGCGCACTATTTCGTTATAAAATTCTAACAAATTAGTTAAACAAGACCTATGGCGTCGAAACCCGTGCTGACTACTATTAATCAAACCCCTACTTTCTAAGTGATCGATAATACGATCCCTAACTACGGATTCCAAAAGTTTACCGACAATTGACGTTAAACTAATGGGCCTATAATTGCTAGCTACCGCGCGGTCGCCTTTTTTAAAAATAGGCGTGACGTTAGCTAATTTGAAGTCTTCAGGAATAATCCCCATTTCGAGTGACTGATTAAAAATCTTCGCTAAGGGGCCTACGATAACGTCTTTCAAATCTTTCAAATGTCTAGGATAAAAAGCGTCAGGGCCTGGAGCCTTGCTAACTTTTAGCCTATCGATATAATGCGCAATCTCAGCCTCGTAAACAGTTATTTCATCTAAAATAGTCTCGCTACTAAATGGAACGATATCGTCAACGTCGGGGACATTATTTACGTCCTCTACGGTAAAAACTGTCGCAAAAAAGTTATTGAAAATACCCGCCATCGCCTGAGCGTCAGAAGCCAAAGCGCCATTTACATCCACTAGAGGGCCTATGTTATCCTTTACCGGCTTACGATTATTTACGTATTCAAAACTTTTTTGGATTATGTTTACTATCCGCAGCTATAACTATCTCTAAATTACGCTTGGCATTCCTAACTGATCTTTTAACCTGACGTCTAAGCTCGATATATCTATTAAAGTTAGCTACCTGGCCATTGCGCTTGTTAAGTCTATACGCTCTATTACGCTCGTTTATGAACTCGCCTACTTCCCTAGTCCACCACTTCGGCCTACCGCGATTTCTAACGCGCTTCAAAGTTATGGCATAGACCTCCATTTGACATTGACCTCTATTTGTGATCTTGACCTTTGATGCAGTGACCCGACTCTTGCTCAAAACACACCATCTTATGACCATCCATACGTGTGTAAAGTTTCATGAATTTATGTTGGGTGGTTCAAAAGTTATGGTACGAACCTCCATTTGACGTTTGACCTCTATTTTTTACCTTGACTCTCAAATGCAGTGGCCTAATTCTCACTCACAATATGTAGTCTTGTGATGATTTAAGCGTGTGGTACGGTTTCATCAATTTATGTTGAGCTGTTCGAAAGTTATAGCTCGGACACGAAAAAGCTCCATTTGACCTTTGACCATACGTGTGTGAAGTTTCATTAATTTCTGTTGGGTGGTTCAAAAAGTTATAGCTTGGACATGAAAGTGCGACAGACAGACAGACAGACAGACAAGTACAATCCAGTATGGCCCCTCCAAATTTTTTGGTGGGGACATAAATACTCCAAGCAATTACTCTTCAAAGGTAAAACGTCTCTCTGATACGGTATGTATGTAAATGACTAGTGGATTGCAGTAACTATGGTTGGAGCACCGTGCCCAGCTCCAAAGACAGAGAAGTTTGCTTTTGATAATGTATGCATAAAGCTATCTATGTAGGTAGCACGTATGTATTACAACTACGTATGAATGCGTGTACTTACTAAATTCTTCCCTGATCTCACCTTGGAGGAGGAGCATAGAGGGTTCCTAGCGCAGCGGTGTTCCCTCAGGACCTGCTGCTCCAGCTGCTCTTTCCACTGCATCTCCTCTCGGAATTTGGTGTGTAACTCTTCTTGCTCTTCACGCAACTCTCGAATACTCTTCTCTAATTCCTTTACTCTTCAGAGTAAACAATGGGCAAGCAGTAAAGCAACATTGGATTAATATAAACTAAAATTTTCCTAACAGATGCCATCATCTATTATTATTATTAGTGTAATGCGTAATAACTCATGAGAAATCTGTAAACATTAATCAGACACAGCGAATACGGTACACAGGAAACATATCTACACAACAACAGTGTATTCACACACACACACACACACACACACAATGAACAGTAGAAATGACTCGAACCTTCGATTCTTACTTTGCATCATTGTGTTGCGATATAGAAGCCACTTTGCCAAGACTGGCCATTTTTTTCTTCAAGTGGTTCATTTTTCGACTGTAGTCGTAGATTTTATTCTTGTAATGCATTTTCTCTTCCTCATTGTCATGTGCCTCCTGTTACGGGAAATGAACGGTACTCCAATATTTTGGCAAAATTTTGTAAGTTATGTAGGGACAATAATTTTATCCCTATTAACATCAGATCATCTACTAATGGAACCATGACCTGAGCAGTAATACCGGTACCTTATCTAAAAATTAGGAAATTTTCAATGCTGCTTCTTAACTGGGACTGTAACTAGTGAGATACATAAAAACATGTTTAGATATAGGGGCCTAAAAGTTGCTCAAACTTCTGATTAATCAATTTTGAAAATTACACACATTTAAAACGGACGCATCCATTTCCATATTGAACCGCTACCTACCTAAGTACTAAATACAATATTCCCATTATTAAAACGAAGAAGAACTTTCATTCTTTTAGTCCCTAAAAATCCATTTTCAAGTCCTAAAATTAAAAAGTCTTTAAATTATACAAACGTACCACCATCTTTATTAACCTACTAATAATGTTCGGGACAAAATAACCTTTTCCTTCCACAAAATCTGAAAAAAGTCTTTAGCTCTTTCTTTAATTTCAAACTAGCAGCAAGAACTCCCCCTAAATGCCACTGAAATCCCTCAGAAAGCGGCGATATCGCCTCCTACCATCATTTTATTCTGCGCCTTATGATGCATCTTGGTGATATCATCAAGTTCCTCTTCCAACCTTTCCATCTGCGCTTCACACTTCTTCCTCGTCATTTCCGCTTCGGTCCCGCTTAGTTTCAATTCCTGAATGAAGGCTTCCTTCAAATAATAATTAATGAATTATTAATTCAGGGTTGGGAAACTGATAAATTTTTAAGTCCAGTTTTCGATTTCAGTTTAAGTTTGCAAAAATATCTATTTCAGTTTCGATTTAAGTTTTTTTTTTCGATTAGTTTATTTTTCGATTAAAGTTTTATATTTTTCGGTTCGATTCAATTTAAATTTTGATTCCAGTTCTTTTTCAGATTTCTTTAAGAATTTTTTTGTGCTATTTATATTATTTTTTGGGGGGTACCCTACTGACAAATTCAGATTTAATTAATTTTATATTTGTATTTACGAGGAGATTTGAGGAACATTCTAAAGGATAAATATTTGGAAAAATACCGAGGAGATTAGAGTAACATTTCAAAGGATTAATATTCGAGTTCAAGTTTGGTCATTCCCACGGATTATCTTACTCACTTATGTAGATATAGATAGTATAGTATCGAATTGAAAAATTCAATTGTCAGAAAACCGAAGGCGTCCTTAACAAGTGATTAAACGTAGGTCAACGAAAGGAGCACAGTCATTATTGAAAAGTATTTTTATACGGGATAAAAATTTTCCTCCCTAATTCTTTTTCTTTAATTTTTAAAACCATTGTCTCTAATACTTTCAGCTGCGTTATTTTCTACATCGAATTAAAGGATAAATGGATATTTTAAATCCATACAAATGTAAGTCGCAAAAAAAGAAAAATTCACGTTATTTATATTTTTTTGCAATCCAAATGCTCCTCAAAACTAAAAAGCAAAACTGTTATTTTTAATCTATTCGAATTCAGATTTCAGTTTTTGATTGGTTTTCAATTTCGGTCGAATTTCGATTTTAGTTGTCAGAATTTTTTCAGTTAGTTTTTTTTTCGATTTCAGTTCATAAAATAATATCGATTTTATCAGTTTATAGATTCCAGTTCGATTCAGTTTCTCATCCCTGAATGTCATCATTATTATAATTAAAACCATTTTTCAATTGACATACCAAGGGTCAAGGAATTGAACAAACAATTATATCACCATCATATAATTTTTGTAATTACGATACATTTAATATACAGGGTGTTTCTAAAGTAACCATCTATTTTGGTGAAATAGGGGGATTTTAAACAATTGTTATATTGGCATAATGGTACGTGCATTGTTATACAAAATTCATGTATTTATAATATTTCAATTGCTTTACACGATATTTTGTTAATTATTTTATTTTATTTTCAGACGCATATCATTGATGATGAATGTGCAAGAACGGGTTTATGTAGTAACATGCAGGATAAAAGGCATGAAGTGCAATGAAATTAGAGAAAAGTTTGAGAGAAGGTTTCGTAAAACAGGCCCTAGAGACCAGGCTATTCGCGAATTAGTAAACAAATTTATGAGGACTGGATCTGTGCATGACGAGCGTAGATCTGGACGGCCAAGATGATCTCACGAAAGAATCGAATCTGTTCAAGAAGCATTCGAAGAGGATCCACAATTATCGATTCGGAGGGCATCCCACAGATTAGAAATTCCACAAACAACGGTTTACAGAATTCTACGTTATGATTTAAAGAAAAAGCCATACCACATTTAAGTGTTCCACAACTTACAAGAAGATTATCCACGAAGAGCAACAATGTGTGCTGAGCTTACAAATATATATATACATATATTTTCATGTTTTAAAGGTGTTTTTTTTATAATTCATATTATTTCGCAAAATAGATGGTTACTTTAGAAACACCCTGTAGAAATTCAAATATTTACAACTGGAAAAGTAAATCCAAAATTTGTTTCTTTTACCTCCTGTGACTCAAAAAATGAAAGGTCTTAAAAGTAATATTGTCGCTTTGAATGTGCCTAAACTCAAATACAGAATGCAATTAGAATTTGAGTCATTTTTTTTAATTGTTAATTAACCTCTTATAAGGGATGTCAACGCTCGCAACCTACTTTGACTTTATTGTAGCCTTTAATTCTTGCAATCTTTCCTTTGCAACTTTCAATTCATCGCTGACTCTCCGGACGGAGCAAGGAAGATCCGTTGAATGAGAACTTTTACAAGTCTCCACTACACCATCAATCGAGAGCTGAAATTAAAGTATTTAAAAAAACTTATATATACACAACTGATTAATCAAATTCTTAGTTACATACGATATCCTAGCAAAGAGAATTTGGATTTTGAGAAGGTCACACCACAGAAGACATTATCAACACGAGAAAATATCTATAAAAACCTTAAACTATATAAAAAAAATCCTTTAGCTTTCCTCGACCTGTCGAAAGCTTTTGATACGCTCTCACGTGGTATCTTACTGGATAAATTAAACACACACGGGATAGGGGAAATATGCTAAATTGGCGTAAGTCAAATCTCCCTAATCGTCACCAGTATGTTAAAGTACAGTAATAGACATTTCATCAGAATATTCTGTATTGGAAAGTTCTTAAGTCGTGCAAATTTTTATTGGTCAACAACATTAAACTGTATTCAGTATGCGGACTATGCAACATTCGCTTCTACAGGCCACCATATTAACTCCCTAATAAATGAAGTGAACAGGCAATTACAACACGTCTATAAATGGATGTGCGCGAAAAAGCTTTGACTGAACTTGACAAAATCATTATGTATCATTTAACTAAAAAACCTGTAATCGCGCGCACACACTATTAATGATTGGGAACATTTCTCTTGCAAAAGTAAATGAAGTTAAAGTTCTTGGCATCAAGTCAGATAAATTAAATTTCAAGAGCCACATACGACATATCAAATCGAAAATATCTATTTCTCTACATAATATTCAAACTCAAAAAACATTTCCCCAAAATGCTCTAGTTACACTGTATTACTCATTTATCTACACTTACAGTATTGGATTACAACACGAGGTGGTACAAGGTACAAGAGGTAGTACAAGATACCGGTATCCGCTCGAATTAGTGTTGAAAAATAATCGAAACTTCACAAACCGGTTTTTAATCGATCCGTTTTTGAAAACCGGTTTTAACCGGTTATGACCGAAAAGTATAGTAATTTTTAAAAGCCACAATTGAAAGGTACTGACTAACTCTTAACAAGCATAGCTTATCGCCTATTTTTTGGTCAAAAGAATGCAAAAATGCATCATCATATGTATGCATACGAATAAGAAAATGACAACTTTGACATATTTTATTTTAGCCAAAATAATACATTCAAACAATTTAGATTTGAAATAATTTTTTAAAATAAAACATCTATACTTAGAAAGAAATAAACTATTTTGTAAAAAAATTATAAAGAATAAAAATAAAATTTCTCTCTATTTTGGAAAAAACATTGAAATAAAATTTTTTAATAAAAAAAACTTTACCTAGAAAACAGAAAATTGACTCTTCTTGTAAGAAAAAATATCTAAATTAATTTAGATTTTATCGATAAAACCGGTTTTTTCTTTCGGTTTTCGATTTTTAGGGAAATTTTACAAACCGGTTTTCAACACTAGCTCGAATCCATAAAAAATTGTTCACGAATATCTCAAACAATGTTAACAGACAATCTCATGCCTCTCCAATGTTCAGAAATTTAAATATTTTAAAACTAAATGACTTTTATAAACTTACTGTCAGTATCAGTATGTACAAAGTTGCTCATAATAGAAACTACACTTCGCCCATTCACAGGGCAATTACTCCAAATCAAACCAACCATAATCATAATACAAGGCTTCCCAATGATATACACAAACCAAATTATTCAAACGTAAACTGCAGGAAATGCTCTCTCTTTTTTCCAAAGGATATATGGAACTCCATAGATATAAATGTCAGAGAATCACCATCATTAATTTCGTTTCGCAAATCACTAAAGCAATACTTTATTAACTCCCAATTGCGCACGCACGCGCGCGCACACACACACATATATATATATATTTTTTTTTTAAAGTTCGGGAAGAACCGATTCGCCTCTATTTAAAAGGGCATATCTCAGCGGAAAAACAAAGAAAAAGTGAGAGGAAAGACAGAGGAAAAAGAAAGGGTGGAGGGGACAGTCGAAGTGGAAAAAGACCAAGGACTGCAGGGTCGAGCCCCATCATCCTTGGGTGCTAGGGCCGGGAGGGCGCACGTGAAACCTCCAGGACCCAAGCACGTACAAACGAGCACAAAGAGCACTCAAGAGCACGAGCTTAGAACCCCCTTGCGGGGATATATATATATATATATATACAGTATATATATATATATATATATATATATATATATATATATATATATAATATATATATATATATACAGTATATATATACAGGGTGGGCCGAAAGTCTGGATCCATAGGAAAATATTTATTTTAATACATAAATTACAACAAATGGTAAATACTTAAAATGAATATCAACTTTAACTCGTAAATGCGTATCCGTGATACTGTACAGTGGTTCCTACTCCAGTATAAACAACAAATTATAACAAATGCTCAAATTGGCGGCCTCTGACATCGACACACTTAGGGATGGAATTTATGATTTTAATAATTCTTCGAATTGACGTTCTCGAGATGCGTGAGGTATTTCATCAGTTGCAGTTTTTGGACGACCAGAACGCCGTCGATCATGTACACTTCCTGTTTCTTTGAAACGTTTAAACAACTTGCCAACAGTCGCATGTGTTACTGGATGCTTATCAGGATGATTTCTATTGAATTCAGTAGCAACTTCTCTGTGTGTAGCGCCCTGTCTTGCGTACATGAGCACAAGTTCTACCCGGTCTTCTGTTGTTAGATTCGAAGCCATTTCTGGGCTGAAATAAAAAAAGTATTTGAGTATTTATATTGGAGTACGAACTACTGTACAGTATCACGGATACGCATTTACGAGTTAAAGTTGATATTCATTTTAAGTATTTACCATTTGTTGTAATTTATGTATTAAAATAAATATTTTCCTATGGATCCAGACTTTCGGCCAACCCTGTATATAATGCCTCGGTGGTGGTTTGGTTAGCATCGCTGACTACGAATCCACCGGCCCTGGTTCGAAACCTGGTGGCAGTAGGCGGCGCACAGCAAACTCAGCTGTTCATCCTTCCACATAATAAAAATTGGTTGGTAGATAAATTGGATACCCTGGGTAACCTAGTGGTTAAGATCCTGAGCTGCTGATCGGGAGGTAGTGAGATCGAGTCCGGGAGAGGACTTTGTATTTCTGACTGCCCGTGGTTCGGATTCCACGTTAAACTGTAGGTCTAAGGTGGAGTGACAAGCTTGACCTTCGTCAGAATGAACAATTGGAGCGGAAGTAAAGCCAAGGTAACTAAGGTGTATATATATATTGCCACTCGTAAATGTTACTAAAAAAGTCGCAATCCCTTTTTCAAAAATTACAGAGGCCTATAATACAGGGTGTGTATAAAGTAATGCAAGTGAAGAAACAAATCTGATTTGAATTATATTAACGCGAGTGAACATGGACAAGTAATATTTATTACACGTATTTTATAACAACTGTATATTCGATAGCAGGGTTAACAAGAGGTGTCGAAATGATTCTACAATTTAAAAAATACCAAGTTGAAACTACAGGGTGTCTGAAAAGTCACCCTATTTGTAAATTCTCATTGCTCCTAAACGAAATGGGATATGAAACCATTTCTTTAACTGAAATGAAGCTTATTTATTACCGTTTACTTTATTACAAAATTGAAAAGCTTTAATACAAAGTTAAAGTTCACGTAGGCTCTCCAACATTGTCCATTCTGTAGAGACGTTACTCAATCAAAATACAGGGTGTCCCAGAATTAACTATCTATTTCAATGAAATCGGACAAATTTTTTAAACACACACTTTTATTTATGTTTATCATGTTTAATATGTGTTAAAAATGTATAAATTTCTAAATTTTTTTCATAATTTTATTTTCATAATTTTTTCATTATCTGGTCCAATGAAAGACCGTCTGAAGTCATAGAATGGCAGAGAGACTCTCCAAAAGTTAACGTGTGGCTTGGAATGACCAAATCCAAAATTTATGGCCCATTCTTCTTTGCGGAAGCAACTGTAACAGGTACCGTCTACCTTGATATGCTTCAGCAGTTTCTCGAACCACAGCTTCTTGATGATGGCATTCTTGATAATGTGTTTCAACAAGAAGCATTGATCTTTTGGCGATAAACCTTTGTTTTTATGAAACCCCATGCAAAGAAATCCAGGGGTGTCAAATCCGGAGAACGCGGAGGCCAAGGTCGAGGTCCTCCACGTCCAATCCACCGATTCGGAAGGCGTCTGTTGAGGTATTCTCGAACAATTAGAGCATAATGACATGGTGCTCCATCTTGTTGAAACACAACATTATCAAGAATGCCATCATCAAGAAGCTGTGGTTCGAGAAACTGCTGAAGCATATCAAGGTAGACGGTACCTGTTACAGTTGCTTCCGCAAAGAAGAATGGGCCATAAATTTTGGATTTGGTCATTCCAAGCCACACGTTAACTTTTGGAGAGTCTCTTTGCCATTCTATGACTTCAGACGGTCTTTCATTGGACCAGATAATGAAAAAATTATGAAAATAAAATTATGAAAAAAAATTTAGAAATTTATACATTTTTAACACATATTAAACATGATAAACATAAATAAAAGTTTTTAAAAAATTTGTCCGATTTCATTGAAATAGATAGTTAATTCTGGGACACCCTGTATAACTACATTGTCCTGTGATCCCTACAATTTTGTTCAAAATACTTTTCCTTTATCCTTCTTATTTCGTTCGACAGAGGATAATTAATTTATTGACTAAGCCTAGAGCCTCAACCTAGTAATTAGTTTCTTAATATATACTAACCTAACACCTAACAGTCTCCCTCAGATGCTGAAGATTTAAATTAATGACTTTTTGGGGAGGGTAGAACGGTCATATTTAACTTGAACCAAACTTAATCAGCCATACCTGATTCACTTTATTCCTTTTCTTGAAAATATGACATCTTATCGACCTCTTCAGCTGACAAGATTTTGTTCTTAAACTGCTAACGCATTTCGAAGACCCTTTTTACAGATTAGGAATAAGTTACTACAATTTCACATTACATACATACATACACTCCAATTTCAAAGCTAAACAATTTATACTTTCACCTTCTTAGACTTAAACTTTCTCCTCGTTAAAAGTTGTGATTTTCTGAAAATTATTACACTAATTTCAACATACAGTGGCGCTTATAAGTATTTGTACAGAGAAATATTTCAGTTATGTTCATCCTTATCTTTTGTTCCATGCACAAGATAATTTGAAAAGTTTACTGTTGGTCTGGAAAATTTTAACAAAAAGGAAAAACGCTCCAACATACAGGGTGTACATAAAGTCAGGATCTATTTTTGTGAAATAATTATTTTTTTTCTATTTTTCTTTTCAGAAGCCCTTAGAATGAATACAGAAGAGCGTGTGGCAATAGTAATTTGGCGAATCGAGGGAAAGAAATACAATGACATCAGAGAGAAGTTTAGAAGGAGATTTCATAAGCCGGGGCCAATAGACAAGACAATACGAAAATTGGTGAACAAATTTAAACGAACGGGATCTGTACGCGGAATTATCACTGAGGAGCCACGTACGTCCGTTCGTGCTGCATCACACAGACTCGGCCTCCCGACGTCATCTGTGCACAAAATTCTGAAAGTTAATTTGCAGAAGAAAAGCTATCATTTGCAGGTTTTACATGATTTACATGAGGAAGATTTCCCTCGACGAAGTGCTGTGTGTGCTGATCTCGTAGAACAAATCGGGAGTGATAATTTAGTGGACAACATTCTCTTTAGTGATGAAGCCACTTTCCATACGTGTGGAAAAGTAAATCGCCATAACTGTCGAATTTGGGCAGATGAAAGACCGAATGATTTCGTCCAAAATTGGGGGGGGAGACTCACCTAAAGTTAATGTCTGGATGGGTTTAACAAACTCTAAGGTTTATGGTCCTTTTTTTTTTTGCTGAAGCTACAGTTACGGGGCTTATTTATCTGGACATGTTGCAGCAATTCCTTAAACCTCAGCTGATTGGGGATAGGATTGTTAGTACCGTCGTCTATCAACATGGTGGTGCTCCTTGTCACTATGCCAAAATTGTTCAGGATTATCTAAATGGACGTTTTCCAAATCGCTGGATCGGACGCGGAAGCAACAGACCTTGGCCAGCGAGATCACCAGATTTAACCCCTTTAGATTTCTTTGCATGGGGCTTTATCAAATCGCACGTCTATCAGACGAAGATTACGAGTCTTGAAAACTTACGTACACGTATACGAACTGCTGCAGATAACATAACCCCGCAAATGCTCCAGAATGTGTTTAGAAATGCTGCGGAACGATTTGAGCTGTGCAGGGATACTGATGGGCGTCACGTCGAATCCTACTCTTAATTATTTAATAAATGTTACCACTATCATTTTATGATTGAATTCCATATAATTTCCAAGTGCTTCACAAAAATAGATCCTGACTTTATGTACACCCTGTATAATGTAAAACATCAAAAGAATTTGAGGAAAATAAAGATGAAGTGCAAAAGTTTCGCACATTTATTTAAAAAATCATTTCATACGTTGTGTGCCCAGCTTAGGCTTCAAGAATTTACAATTTTTTTCAGTAGTTGGCTGTTTATTGATTACAGACTGTTGGCAATTATGAATTCTAGAATTTTCTCCGAATCTTCATGGAAGACGAATGACTGTACAAGCTATTTGTGAGCAATGAATGGGTCGTGGTAAAGAGCTGTCAACAGATCTTAAGAGATCTGCTATTACTGCACAAGAGTCTGGAAAGAGTTATAGGAAGATAGGAGAAGAACTTCGAATTCTATTTACGATGGGTACTGCAGTTATAAAGGAATGGAAAGGTTTTGAAGCAACCAAAACTCTACCAAGGTATCGACAACCTCGCAAGATTTCAGAACGTACCGCTAGATGGATTGAAAGAATGGTTGCTACGAATCCACGAGTGACTGCAGATCACATTTGCCAAACATTAAGGCTGTCTAAGATCGATGTTCAATGTACATCGAGAAAGTCTGCTTGGAAGAGTTGCACGAAGAAAAACTCTGCTACGAAAAGCGCACAAAGAAGTTCGTTTAAAGTACGCCAAGGATAATCAACATTACTAATTTGCATTCTGAAAGTTCTCTGGATAGACGAGACCAAAGTTAAATTATTCGGGAACAACGAACAACGGTATGTTTGGCCAAAATCAAATTACTGCATTAGAGGAAAAACCATCCTTCCTACGGTTAAACATGGTGGTGATGGTAGTTTACTTCTTTGGGGAAGCTTTAGAGCTTCTGGCGCAGGAAAGCTTGTCCGTCATCAATGCAATAATGAATTCGGAGAAATATCAGTAAATTTTAGAAGGAAAATGTATCGTCTTCAGTTCGGGAGTTACGAATAGGTGGCAATTGGGTACTGCAACAACATATTAATCCAAGACATAAAAGTAAAAGTACCATGAAATGGTTTCAACAAGTGGCTTTCAAGCTTCTCGAGGGGCCCAGTAAAAGCAAAGATCTCACTTTAATCGATAATATAATTTATGATTTGATTTAAAAAAAAGATGCCCGCAAGAGAAACTCTTCGAATCTGAATGAATTACAACAATTTTCTTTAGAAGAATGGGCTAAAATTTCTACTGATAGATGTTGCACCCTTGTAGAAAAATAACCAAAACGAATCATTAAAGTCATTCAAGCAAAAGGTGGATACAATTAAATAATTTTGTAAGTAAATGTACGAAAACTTTTGCATTTTAACTTTTTTTTATTTACCTCAAATTCTTTGATAATTTACATTATATGTTGGAGTTGAACTAAATTTTTTATTTGTTACATTTTTCCAAATGAATGGTAAACTTGGTACAAAAAATAAGGATGAATATTATTAAAAATATTTCTCTGTACGAATACTTATGAGCGCCACTCTATAATTTTATTGTTTGGTCTCTCATTATGCTTGAAGTGCAACAAAAGTGACATTATTAATAACCACCAAAACTACAATAATTGTAAAATATTTAAATGCCTCAATGGAATGTTCTCCATTACTTTATAAACATTGATAGTAAACCACTTTTTATTACAAATTATGCCGAACTTTGTAAACAAGTCAGATTTTCTTGTACGACCTACTTTTTTGAGGTTAGGTTAACTCGGGTTAACCTAACCTAAAGCAAATTAGAAGGTGTGTAAAGTCTGAGGAAGCATAAAGGATGACTTATTCGAGTTTTTTAATTAAAAATCTAACGTGGGTAAAATTTGAGAAAATAATCATTGCATAGTTAAAAAAAAAAAAAAACGCTTTCCTCAAATTTCCTTACAGACTCCAACACCCCCTCCCCCCGATACTTTAACATACGCGAAACTGATTAAAAATTTGAACATATATAACGTTCGATCTACTTGGTAAAAAATGGTCACGGACGAAAATTTACATAATTTATGTTCGACCAACTTGGGTATTTGACTATATATAAAGTACAGTATATAGATATAGAGAGATAGAGAGATGTATCAGAGCACTCTAGGGAACTCACCTTTGGACACAGATACAAATTTTGATGAAACTCTCCTGATCAGTTCCTTTTCAGATGATGCTCCTAACCCTTCTTCGTCTTCTTCCCCTTCGACAGATTGCTCTAATTCCCTACTGAAGGCGTTAATGTCCGCAGCGGATGATGAGCAGGAATCTTCAGCCATTACCGTGCTAGAATTGCGTTTTAATCGTGTGTGCTGGTGGGAAGATTTTCCAATGCTCGACATTCTTTTGAACTTTTCTACCATCCTTTCACTCCTCTTCTGCCCTCGAACTTTCTTCTTGGTCTTTTTCGTCTCCTTTGACGACACGGAAGAAGTCTTTGATATCAATGAAAGGCGCGACCCGAAAGTAGAAGCTAAATTTTCCTTATCACTCTCCTCAAGATTTTCAATTTCTCTAAAATCATACATAACGCATTTATCTCCAGAACTGTCATTAGCATTTTCTCTTCCTGCATAATTAATAGGAGTTAGTCTCTCATTTTCCTTATCGCTTTCTTTATGTTCAATCTTGATTCCTCCATTTTCTTCCGTGCTCTTCTCTACGTCACTCAGAGATGAAACGGAAGAAGTGTCTTCACTTACGGACATGCGTACTACGTGCGAAGTACTTCGTTTCTCCGTTCGGAGACTCGGCTCTGAATTTTGCCTTTGTTCTCTTTCTTCATTTTGAGATTTCTTCAGGGATAAATCTTCCCAAAGTTTATCATGTGAAAGGTACCTGAACATAAAAAAAAAAAAAGGGGTTTGTTATAAATACCTACCGTGCGATAAATAATGCCACGTTATAACTATTCATTCTAAAATAGGGTTAAGCAAAAGAGTTGAACTTTAAACTCAATCTACTCCTAGGATCCTAAAACAAAGAAATTTGAATGAAAACAACGAGAATCAATCATCCATTATATATTTTCGCCTGTCTGTCTGTTTGTCTGCAACGCCGGGTACCTCAAAAGGACGTGTGTGTGTGTGTGTGTGTGTGTGTGTGTGGTGTGTGTGTGTGTGTGTGTGTGTTCCAGCCATAACTCCAAAATGGAAGCAGTTACAAACATGAAACTTCACACACACATTGATTAGGTCCCCAGGTTGTGCACCTGGGTGTTAATAAATTAAATAATTAAAATTACTGGGCCCGAAGGCCCCAGCACCGCGATTAAACTACAGAAAAGAACGCAGCCGTGAAAATTTTTATTTGGTCAATAAAACTATAGAAAAGAAGTCATGAAAATCTTGAGCTTCACATATAATTATTTTTTAGGGCGACTTCAAACCGTTTGACCTAGAGCTACCAAATTTGTCACGGGATAAGATAAATCATTTTAATCAAATTCAGTCTTTGTCTTAAACTTTATTTTATTTAAACTGGGGATCTAATGTGAAATTTATCCCGGGCAACGCCGGGTACCTCAGCTAGTATTGTTATAAAACCGATATAAAATCTACCTAACAATGTCACCCAATTACAATATAAACTGTATTACTGATTGATTGCTCATTAGTGGTAGTCAGACAACGCACAAAAGGAAAAAGAGCGTGTTTACACTATACAATCCATGGTTAATCGCGTACTACATGTTTAATAATACAATGTAACCTGATGCAGAGCTTAACTTCGGAACAAGTTAATGATTAAAGTTTTTTTGCTTTCACTAGTCAAGGTACAAAGTCACTAGGTTCACTGGACAACAGCTCCACTAACAATTACAAACTCATCACTGACAGCGTGTAACAAAACTTCAGTCTGACTCACTCTCCATCCATCCTTCAGACGAACTCAAACGTTACTGGAACAATTAACGAACATTCTTGAATCAAACATCATAAAAGTTTAACCATTATTTACATTAATTAATAATAATTACCAACACTTTTCTTATCTCAATTTAACCAACAAAATTTAATATTTTGTTAAACCTCTAAATGCCAGGTGTAGGCTACTACTGATTGAGATTCTGTGGCTCTTATACCTTACGAAATACTCCTTAAAAGTAAGAAGTTTAGCCATCTTTCTGACAGGAAACGGGACACTTTAATCTTAAGTATTTAATCATTTCCCCATATACTCCATTCACACCTGCGGCTTTTCCATTTTATATTTGCAAAGTACCACTTTCACTTCACCCATGATGGTTTTGTTCTTAAGTACTCTTCATATGACATTTTCATTAAAAACCTCAGCACTCACCGATTTTCTGCTTCTTTGATGAGATCCGAGGTGAGCGAATAAAACTTCTCCCTGAGCATATCCAACTGGTCGTAGAATTCTTCACCCAAAGACGACGCGGAAGAAGAGATTTCAGATTCTGATTTCTGTGATGTCACAGACCCATCCATGACGTCATTTGGTTCGCTCAATTCCTCTAAACAATCATTTAATAAAATGCTTAAGAATTCACAAAGACTACTTATAATAGCATTAAAGCTGTGATAACATGACATTCACGAGGTCTATCTATCCTCATTTAAGTACTGGTCTGAAATGCTTACATATACAGTACATACACAAATTAATCACAAGTTACCTACACCAGACACTGAATAAAATCTTAGAGGAGCGGTGAGGATCCTGGTGGATAAATAATTAACATCAAATCCTGACCAGTTCCCTTACCAATGACTTCCAATGGCCTGCTTCCCTCAGTCTCTGTCTGCAGAGGGGGAACATCAGTTCCAATACACTCATCAGCTTCTGCTTTCATGCAGAGCCAAGACTGAATTCTAGATTTGTCTGCGGGAGAGATACTTCCTGTCTGCAAGATTTCTGCAAGCAAGTCCTCGGCACTGGATACCAAGAGGTGCCATTGGGAAGCCGCAAACTGGACTCTATTTCGAAAATGGGTTTGGAGTCAGATAACAGGTTTGATTTTATATGTAAATGGGTATGCCTATTTCTTCCCAACAAACTGGTATGATGTTCCTAACTGTACTTACTTAAAAATTTCATCATTCTCGTGTAATGGCAGATCCTCTACACTGCCAAGACTAGGATTCATTCCATTCATCACAGGCAGCTGGTAATTCGGTTGTGGTTGAATGACTTGATGCTGAGGAGTATTCACTGATTTTACAGTTGTGCTCTGTGAAATCGGAGTGCTGCTTAGGTTACCTGTGTGAGTAGAAGGTCGGCTACTCCAAACCTATAATAAATAAACCTATGTAATAGAATAAGCCTTTCGCCTTCTTAAAATCAAATGAAAACTTAAATCAATGGTTTATTTTGATAAAATAATATGACTAAAATTACAAAATAAAACATTAGAAAAGATTGATAATTCTAAAGAATTCTTACACTCGTAACATTGGAAGGTAAATGCGGAGAAGTGAGACTTTGCATGCTGTTTTGCAAGACTAAATTTAGGGTTGGGAAGTTGGTGACATATCTGGTAAGAGAGCCATGTTTCAATGTGTTGTAGGAAGCATCATAATCCTTATTCAATGACGATAAACAACAGACCATAAGTGTGATGCTGTTCCCTCCAAATGAGTCCTGTATGGGGAAAATAGGAGAAATTTATGTATTGAATTAAAGCTTAATAGGATTATGGTACGCAAGTTTCTATTATAAGCACTTTTAATTAACTGAAAAATATTACCTTAAATATTTATCCAAGATTTAGACAATCAAACTGTTATTAAACTGAAACAGCTACCAGTAACTCACCTCAGCTTACCTACTAAAAACTACTGTAATGATTACATCAGGTACTGTATCCTACGCATTAATAAATAAGGAAGGGATTAATTTAAAAAATTTATGTTTTAAAGACCTTTACATTACAGAAACAATATGAAACTTAATCATTTATTTATTTACCTTAAGAATATGAGTTAATCTTGAGTCTCTGTAAGGTATCAACCCTCCATAACTTTTATTAACTAAACACTGTAAAACATTTGTCAAGGCCTTCAAATCAGAGTTTACTAAGAAGTTATTCTTCATGGAGTTTGGGAGCCCTCCAATGTCATTGTAATTTAAAGCAAAGGTTTCTTCCGTCCCAGCTAAATCAACGAAACTTATCCTTGAGTACAAGTAGTTCATTCTACCTTCTGAATAAAAAGAAATAATTAAAACTTAAAATGAGTGAAATTAGGATAGGTGAAATCATACTCAGATTAAATATATATATATATACAGCAAGTGAATCTCTTCAACGTATCAGTTATGAAATGAAATTTCATTATGGGAACTACGTAACCTTATATTGCTTTACTACTTTAATTAAACGAGAACAAATTTATAGTACATGATTTACCTGGGTCTGACCACTGATGTTCTAAGGTGAGATTGAACATAGTATGGGCTGATGTCAAATCAAAGCCTTGTGTTGAAGCTGAATGTCGTTGAAGTAGTCCAGCTTCCAAACAATTGAAAACTTCAGTGATGTTACTACAATCTACTACAGTTAAACCAGGTATAACAACATTGCCCTGCAACATAAATCTCATTCCATAAAACTGCATGACCCACACAAGCAATGCAATCTTGTATTCAAAAAAGAGTACTATAATTAGACTTGTGCATGTTTATCTAGTAAACTTTTATGATGGTAAATTATTAATCCTTTTACAAACTTAGCAGATGCCAAATTTAGACTATTCATAGGAAAGGATTCTTTGATGCCATAACAAAATACTGTACTAATATAAACTATTATTTAAGTATGCTACAAATAACCTACGTAGAAAAGAATTTTCTATTAAAATAGAGTGCTTTAACATTAACTGTAGGGAAATAGATAGATTCAATTAATGACTCTTAATGACAATTACAAAATTTCCAAATGAACTTACCACATTATCTTCCAGAACATTAAGAGGGGAAAGGGGCTGTCCAGATGATAGGAGGTCATACACTGCTTCTTGATGTATAATGAAATAACTAATGTGGACACGATATTCTCTCTCTGGCACTTCATTCATCATTTTAAAGATATGTCGAATAGCTTGAGGAAGTAACCCAAATTCTTCTTCATTCATTGCCCATAAAAAGTCTGGCCCAGTCATAGTATACGTTTTCCCTGATCCTTGCTGTCCATAACTGATCACAGTTGTGTTAAATCCTATTTCAAAAGAATGACAATTAAATAGACCTAATAAGCTATGTAGCTGACTGGAAGGTTCCTTTTCAGTCAATCTTATTGAAGATAGTGTGTTGTATGCTACATTAATGCCAACTCCTCTTTGGCTATGCACTATATTTTAACATATCTTAATTCTTTCAATTTTATTATTAAAGGATATACTATTTTAACAGGCTAGCCAGAGCCTAGATACTGTTACTTGTACTTTTATTTTCTAATATCTTTTGTTACATAAATAAAAGGATCTTTCAAACCTTCAGGTGCAATGTATGTTCTATCATGCATGTGTGTAGGCCAACAGTGACTTTTGTAACGCAATTTCTCTCAGAAGTTTTACAAATGTGTACAGCCTATGTGCAATGAAACCCAGACATATACAGTACTAGTTTGGACTAATCCTCATCCTAAAATGGATGTTAAGCAAATGTTTGAAATTTAAGAGTTACCTAAACATAGTTAATTTCCTATGCATCTTGTACCTTGAAAAAAGTTTGTAACCATGTCAGACAGACAAGTGTTATATAATTCTTTCTGCGAAACATCTTCCCCAAATACAGCATCAAAATCACAGAAATTATCAAACCCAAGCACAATCTGAGAAGCTGTTGGAGCAACTTGAAGACATCTTTCATTAGCTTCCTCAGGCAATGATGGTTTAACCTAAAGAAATAAAACAAAACATAGCCATTACATATTTTTTATCTGAATCATGAAACTAACAAAAATTTGACTAAAATAAATTTATTACCAAAAATAATCAAGTAAAAAATATTGGTGAAATAAAGTACGGATCAGAATGAATTTCATAAAAATCTTACAAATAAAAAAAATTACAAGTTTAAGATATAATCAGCCACAGGTAAAATAAGAGCAGAGAGTAATTTCATTCATTTTTCATTCATCAACATCAAATCTATTTTATTTTTTTTATTTTTAGTAAAATACTGTATCTTGGTTCCAACTATATAGTATTAGAGCTACGTATTTAGTTTCATTTTTAGTTCCTAACTTATTTCTAGGTCTTTTTGAATTCTAAATTTGACTTATTTAAGATATCCTATGTTTTCCTACTGAAAGTAAAAGAAATATAATTTTCATTTATATTAACCACAGCAAAATCTTAATTTGTACGCTACTCCCTATTGCTCAAACTTGTATTTGCTTAATTCTCCATTTTACTGAGCAGCATGATTTGAGAGTACCTAACTCAGTTATGTATTTGGGGGTAGTTTGGAAACTGGGTCTTATTTTGGACAGAGAAAACCTAGGTGTGTCCTGGTGGCTTTAAGTTATTTTCATGCTTCTGCTCTTATGATTTACTCTACTTCAATAACCTTGATAGGCCTAAGTGGCATCATGTTATCTGTGGAAAAACTATATATGCTTACAACATGGTATTGTATGTGGTACCTTTACTTCTTAATTAAATATAAATTATTAATTGAATTAAATATTTATACAAAATTGCCTTGGGATTGGCAACATAGCCTATTGGGAATGAAAATAATTGCCATACATACATAGAACCCCAAATGTAGGCATTGAACCTACATGACAAGAAAACCAAATTTATTATTTCGTATTCAAAATTCTCCATTGCTGACTCGTGAAAATTACTTTGAGAGAAGAGTCACAAACTTTGCAAAATCAGCAAATAATAAAAGAAAGATTATATTATAGCAGCTCACTCGGAGCTTGCTTATGTTACAGCAATGCTTTAAGCAAGGAAGATGTACTTTATCTTCCTATAAGTTCTGAGTGAAATCCTCTTAATATAAAACCTAATAACTATAAAAAGGACAGGCCTATTCCTTCAGGTATTTAAGTGTAGTGACTGCCTATATTAATTACATGAAAGCAACTCGTTGTGTAACTCCATCATACCACAGCCCTACATCGAAAAACATCATCACGCCCTACATCAAAACAGAAGTGAGACCCAACAAAATAATAAGGTAAGACAATTCCTTTCTTTACCATTAGGCAGTGCAAATACTGAAGGCAAATAAATATAAAGAGGTCCTTTGAAGACCTACACATATATAACTCTAATGAAAAAATGTAGGGCTTTTGTCGTTAACTCAACACTGTAATCCGCTGGAAATTTCCAACATATAAGGGCACAGGCAATCAACCCATAGCCCTATACAGTTTTTTCAAAAGTGTAATATAGGTCTAACATATGGCTATAAAGTAAGCCTATACATATGGGCAGACTGCAAAATATGTTTAAATTTTCAGTTTAGAGAGAGTCCATAGGCCCAAATTACTAACAAACCTAACCAACTGTAACCAAATTTAACATAGGCTATTACCAAGCTGCTATGGACTCTTGTCTCTGAACTGTCTGGATTTTGCAAATTTACAGAATTTTCTAATGGCATTGCATAAGCCTTTTTCCATAATACTCTCATACCCAACAGGTCAAGCAAGAGTTTTAACTCAAATTACTGGTGTTTGCAGGGTTGGCACCAAAGTGGGTAACCCAGTTTTCCCCACCTAGGTTTTTTTTTTAACCACTTGAAAAACCAGCTATTTTGCCCACTTAACTGGGTTTTTTTCAAATATTACTTTTAATCACAAATATTGAGGTTAATTTGAGCTTAACCATACATAAAACATTTAGTTATTTATAAATAATTACCAATAAATTAAAATAATTCATGTATTCATACATTGTGCATTGGAATATTTTAATATAATGCTTTAATGGATAAAAACTTAAGAATTGAATGTATGTTTGCTGAAAATGAACTGGCTTTAGTAAATTATAGATCCTCATCTCCTGCACTCTGCTTAGTTTTAAAAAACTATTATACATTAGTAACATTACCAAAGATAATTTTATTTTAATAATAAGCCATATATCTAGCTTCATTAGCACAACAAAAATAAGAAGTTTTAGTTCATTTTAAGTCATTCTCAATCACTCATTTTTCACAAAATAATTGTTCTTTCATTAAACACTTTTTAATCTCATATTTTAAGGTACTTTAAGGTAGCTACTTTACTTTTACTTTCTCGTAATTTGTACATCCTAGAACTACACCCCTTGAGTATGCACACAACGTTCTTTCTCCCTAGATTCTCTATAATTTTATATATATATATATCGAGTTTCTAATTTATGGTGTAATTGTAGGCTGCTTTAAAATGTACCTTAAAATATAATACAAGATAATGCTCTAAAATTAATTCAAATCTTTGCGATTCATCTGCAAAAATTCAAAGAAAACTCTTTCCTCATAGACATAAGTATTGTAAAAAATACTGACAATCAACTTTGAAAAAAAAAGACCAAACAAAAGCTATTGTGAAAATTATAAGGTACAGCTCTGATATTATACAATATATATAGCAACAGAATAGTAAAAATAATGATCGATACACTCTCTGTTGATTATAGTAAGTGAAAATCAATCATGATTAGCATTTATAGAGCATATAATTTTATTATTATTTGCTTTTATACTATTAAATGATACAATTTTGAAAAAACCCAGTTTTGCCCAGGGTTTTTTATGAAAAAAAACAAAAAACCAGGGTGGGTTGGGCTTTTTTACCAATTTTCTTTCTAAAGCACATTAGCATGCAACTTCAAAATATTACATGCAAGACTTTGTAAAATTCATGAATCCAGATACATTTCAGATACTGTACCGTAAGATGGGGTAACTGGGCCCTACTAAGTTCAAGGTAAATTTCATTATATAAAAGTATGAATTATTTCCTTAAATTGTAGGTACCTAAAATTTATGGAAAAAATAATAACAAAATTTACCTTAAAATTAGTAGGGCCCAGTTACCCCATCTTATGGTACAGAGTCCATAGGCCCTAATTACTAACCTAATAAATATTTTGTTTTGTGACCTCCAGCATGTTATA
This sequence comes from Bathynomus jamesi, assembly GCA_023014485.1. Taxonomy (NCBI): domain Eukaryota; kingdom Metazoa; phylum Arthropoda; class Malacostraca; order Isopoda; family Cirolanidae; genus Bathynomus; species Bathynomus jamesi. The sequence goes on from JAJOZX010003830.1 coordinate 330,689, forward strand.
TTGTCTGGTCACTATTCTGAATTTCATTTTTATAGCAAAGTGATCATGGATTGTACTGGTTGTAATTTTTGATATAAGGAACTGGGTAAAAAAAAAAAAAAAAAAAAATTGCTATTTTTTCCATCAGTACAATACCTACATCACTAGAAATGCCATAAGCTTTATTTTGATACATAAAACTTCAAAAAATTCATCCTTGAAAGCAAAAGGTCATGAAATGAAAAATTACCCTCACCTAACCAACCTAGGGTAATCTAGCTTAACTTAACCTAATTTAACATATTACCAAGCTATTGGACTGTCTTTGAACTGCATTTGGATTCTTAAAATTCACCCTGAGGCTTTTACATATTGTGCAAGGGTAATTGTATAGTTTACATTCACTAAATCATTCCACTTGATTTCCAGATTAATTTGTTTTCAGGGCTAATATACAGAAAAGGACCACTCATGGGTTCAGATAATCAACCAGGGCTGTGGAGTCGGAGTCAATTTTGGTGCTGCTGGAGTCGGAGTCAGTAAAAATGTACCGACTCCGACCTCAATATAAATTTTAATAAAATATGTTTTTGTGTGTGATATCACTGGCAGCTATGGTGGTTAAACCACTTAAATAATAAACACAATGTTTTCCATTTCAGACACTAATGCCATTAATTCATTTTTTCTTTTCAGATAATATTTTTTATTTTTAATGCTTATTTAATTTCGAGTTCTTTCTAAATTTCATAAGTTTTTAACTTTCAAGTCTAAAACCCCTTTCACAATGGCAAAGACACTTCAACAAAGTCTGCAGTTTTTAATATTTTACAATAACCACAGATGGGAAACATTTTGTGTGTCAGTGTATGATAGAAGATGATGGTGAAAAATTATGTGAAGCAAAAATCAGTGGTTTTACTGGCTCTGATAAAAATGCACCAACCAGAGCATCAAATTTGAAAAGACATTTGCAGCGTTTCCATCCCAAAATTTTAGAAGTTGTCATTGAGAAAGATAGTAATAAAAATCTTCCAACTACTTCAAAGTTAACAAAAGATCAGAAATCTACTGAACGACAAGCACCACTTAAAGATTCTTTACTACAGACAAAGTTACTGTAACAATGACCACAGAAAAGTTCAAGAAGCACATCATCGAACTGGTGGTAAGAAATGATGTAGCCTTATCTTTATTTTCACAACCAGCCTTTCTAGGCCTAAATGGAGAAATGGCCAAGAAACTTGGAGTTTCTCTGGAAAGGCAAAGTATCAGAAAAATTATAGTTGAAGAAGCCACAAATAAAAAGGAAGAACTTCGAAGAACTCTTAAGGGATGCTTCATGTTTATTAAAATGGATGCAGCCACGCGTCATAGAGTTAACTATTTTGCCATCAATGCTAGATTTGTTGATGAAAACAATAAAATGGTAACTTGGACATTGGGAGTAAAGGACACCAAGGCGCATCATGACAGTGACTATCTTCAGAAGTTAGTGGAGGAAGTTTTACAAAACTTTGTAATTAAGAGAGAGCAGATTCTATGTATTGTCACAGATAATGCTTCAAACATGCTAAGCATGATAGAAAAGCTGAATAAAGTTGATGAAGAAAAAGTGGCTAATGAAGATGACATTCCTGAAACTGATTCTCAAACAGCACAGAGCGATGAAATTTTAGATGATATTGTTGAAGCAGCAGCTAAGCTCTTTCTAATCCAACATATGCGTTGTGTTGTACATACATTGCAGTTAGCAATAAGAGATGGATTGAAAGATTGCCATGCAGCTACTCTGATAGGCAAGTTGAGGCAAGTAGCCACTGCAGCCAGGACCTCAAATTGATGCTATTATCCAGAGACATGCAGGAAAGGGAGCTATTTTGGACCAAGTGACACGCTGGGGGAGCACATATATGATGATTAAACATTTGCTTGATCTAAAACCCTTCCTAGAAGACATTGATAATCCCAATGTTTCACTAACTGAAATTCAATGGAGGGAGGTTACACAATTATAAGCTCTGCTTGCTCACCCTTATACTGTCACCAAAAAGTTGCAAGCAGAGGATTTAACTCCTGGTACATTCCTATGGGAATGGAAAAATTTATTATTTCATCTATCCCAAACTGGAGGATTAATTGCTGATGGAATTGTATCCTCAATGAAGAAAAGAGAGGGTCTGCTACTGGAAAATGAGATCTTATTAGCTGCTGTCTACATAGATCCAATGAACCAAATTTTGCTGACCGAAGAAGAAATTGCTAAAGCAAAAGAGGCCCTCTGCGAGGTTGCAATTCGCATAAAAGGGCTATTACCTGAAAATCCTGAACCACAGGATGAAGATATGAGTAGTAAGTTCCTCTCATCCTCTTCAAATGATGAAGAATTAGACTTTCAAAAATATTTAGATAAAATTGAATGCTCAAAAGCAAAGCATCACCGCTTAAACGTGCATAGGCAACCTTTTGATGTTAAACTAATGAAATTTAAGCAAGATTTTTTTGATGGCCTAAAAGAAGTGGAAAAATATGATCACTCATCTAAACTGACAATACAAGAAGTCATCCCTGCATATCCAGAGATTTTAAGAGATACAGCTATGATAATAACAGCCATGCCACCCACTCAGGTCAGTGTGGAGAGACTGTTTTCCGCACTGAAAATAATTAAATCAGATTTAAGGGCTTCAATGAAAGAGGATCTGGCAGAAGCAATTCTGTTCCTAAGAACAAGTTATTCGTAAATTTTAGATTTTCACCCTTGGCCTTAGTTTAATAAATTTTGCAGGAATACTTTTATATTTTTGATTGCATTTAATGAAATTTTTATTTTGTCATAGTCTTAAATTTAATTTTTGTGTTGTTTTATGCTCAATGAATTTTGTTTTTTCATAAATAAAAAATAAAAAAGCCATAAAGGCATTGCTACAACCATTAGACTCAAACTTTGCAGGTTATGGGTTTAAAAAGTAGCCTGATGATTCATGTGGTGGTGATGAAATGCCTCTTGTGTAATTATCATCATAGCAGATTTAGAACTAATATACCTTCGGAGTCAGATAGACAAAAAATTGAGTTGTCGGAGTCAGTTTTTTATGTGCCGATGTAGTGGGGTTCTCTCGAATAACATCTTTTCTCTTTTTTCAGGATGCAACCCCCATATGGGTGGAGTTAGTCTTGCTTAATGCCTGACTAGCTCAGTAGTCTGGTTTAGTTCCATTCTTGTCAGAAAACTTTGCCTTAAATATTCAATTCATAGTTGGCTTCCGCTTGTGGAAGTTCTAGCCTGCCAACTAAATTTAAGAATACGAAAAGTTCAAGAAAAAACAGTGTGCCTTGTGATAATGGACATTGCCTGTGCATAACGGTGTGCAGGTTAAGGTATTTCTAGCTTCAGGTTTAGTTTCTCCATGGCTTCACTATAATAGATAGGTATGATTGGATTGACCTCAATTCTAGCTTAAGGATGTTAGGTCCAGTGAGGTCAATCGTGTTTTCTAATTGTACCATTCTGGTATAGGTTAAAGTTTTTTTTTTTGTTAATGGAAGTTCCGTTTTTGTTGTCCAGTATTTTTTGTCATTGTAATTGTAAATAATTCAAGTTGGATTTCCATTTCTTGATCTTAAGCCATGTTTAGACGCAAGCTCATAACCCATTCTAGTTCTTGTAAATAATTCAAGTTGATTGCTAATAAACCCTTAGAATTCTACCAACTAGTTTTTTTTCAGCCTTTGTCCTTATAGACTGGGGTTGTCACTTTCAAGGACTTACAATTCAGAGGGTAATATCTGCTTTTCTCGTCCAGTCACATTTGGTTTACTCCACAGCCAGTTTGCTAAAATCGTGCTTGCTGGTTGCGTAGGCCCATATTCAGTTGAAGTCCTCAAGTATTGCTGGGTGCACATTGCACACACCTTTCCTGAAGCCAGGGCTTTCCAGGTTTTCAAGTGGACCCGACTCAGACACAGGGTTAATCTTTGGAATAGCTAGCGGGTCGAGTCCATTTCTTGGTTCAGCCGTGTGGGAGTCTCGTTTGCCCCTCAGTGACCATCAGTGGAGGTGAGAAAAACTTCACCACCCGGGACCTTCTCGTTTCCCATCATCAAGAAGTAGCCAAGTTACAGTAGTCTAGTTAAGTTCATTCACTTTCCCCGCAACATATTTGGTGCCCAGACCCGGGATATTACGCCGACTAGTTTACTGAGGCACCCAGCAAGATACCCGAGATGGCCGAGTTTCAAGAATTGCAAGACCAGATCAGTCAGCTTATGGCTCTCATGACCCAGCAGCAGAAGACCATGGAAGAGTCAAAGCAAGCATGGGAACATAAGTGGAAACAACTCGAGGACGTAGACACAGGATTAAGGACTAAGTATGACCAATTATCAAGGGAAAACACTGAATTGAAACTTCAGAATTCATATTGGCAGCAACAGGTGGACCAACTGATGAGGAAACAGCAGCAGAAGGATAGGCTGAATCTAGAGAGAGATTCTTATGACTCAATGCCTGAACTTGAGAATCTGGATGATGTAGAGAATGTCTCGAACAGGGAAGAAGGTACCAGCAGAGGAACACGAACTTTCAAGAAAGAAAAGACAAAGCTGGCATCTCCTAAACCCATCAAGACACAACGCAATAGATCAACCAGCTCCAGTTCCAGTTCGTCAGATAAGACCTCCAGTCTTCCAGATGCTGAGAGGAGGGTTAAACGTACTATGCGTTCCTCCACTTTCAAGAGTAACAACGGTTCAAGGATGGCACCAGGAGTTTATCCTACCAGTGCTCCAGATCTTGATGAATTTGATGTGTCAAGTGGAAGATCTTTTCCTGAATATCTAGAAGCCTTTGAACGTCATTGCTCAGCCAAGTTTACTTGTGAATGGAGAGACTGGACTGGAACACTTGGAAAACATCTAATGGGAAAGTTCAGGGATTTGTATAATGCTTATGGGGGTTGCAGCGTGGCATATGATGAGATGAAGGCTAGATTGTTGGCATGCTACAAGAGAATGAAGAAAACCTTCACAACTGGCAAGGTGTCAGAATTCAAGAATGCGACAATGAAGCCTGGAGACACCCCAGATGTATATGCTGCAAGACTCGAGACTCTGGCTCACCAGGCCTTCCCAAATAAAGCACTCGAGACCAGCAAGGAGTTGAGGAGGAAGCTCTTGGAGACAGTTCCAGCTGGGCTGTCACAACAACTGACCCGGATCATCAATGAGAACAAGACCTTGCATAACAAGAAGGTGACTTGGTCCAACATTCAGGATTTGGTGGCCATGCATTCAAGTGATGGACCATCCCTTCCAAGGCAAGAAACCATTGAGGTTTTCCCGGTGCAGATCCCTCCATCTCCCAAGCCTTCCAGAGTCATCCAGACACGAGACACCTAACCAACAATATTGAAACAACCAAGGTTATGAAAAAGGACAATGGAATGGAACTCGCCTCTTCCATTCTGGGAATAAAAATGGAAATCAGAAGTCCCCAGGTCAACGTAAAGGGATCATCGAAAATCTCAAGATCGAAATCAGCAGGGAGGACAACAACGTTCTCAGGAGCGTGAAAGAAACTCCAGTCAGTCAAGATCCTAAGAAGATACAGAGGTCAAGGTATGTCAGTGGTGTGCAAGGAAGGGACACCTTCAACAGGACTGCAGAAGATGGAAAGGAGCGTGTTTTATGTGCGGTAGTCTGGATCATATGGTTCAAGATTGCCCTCGCAATCAGCAGCAACGGCAATCAAGCTCCGGGACATCACCTTCCTACCACTGTCCTTTGTGTCAAGGACCTCATCCAGGAATGTTCTGCCCTTCTAGAAGACATGGTCAAGAAAATTTGTCTCAAGGAAACCAAAATAATGAAACCACCCACCACAATCAACAACAGTCGGGAAACTAATCAGTTCCAATGAGATCAGGGGCTCATTGGAAGCTGAAGTCCAATCTTCAAGATATGATCTTCAAGAACCCGATTATCATCATGAGATCCCAGTCAAAGATGACAGAAGACCTCTCCAGATGAATACCAACCAGACCATGGATTTAGCGTCTGAGGTGGGTGATGATGCCACCCCTGGACATCCAGAATTACCCAGTTCGGAACAGCAGTATCCAAAAACCACTGGAAATGAACTGAATCCTCTAGCATCTTCATGGACACCTAAACCAGCACCTCGAGTCCAAATACCTAGGTGTAACATTGCAGATGAGGCGGTTCATGGTCCAGATATTCCAGGAGGTCATTTTCGAGGTGTCCGGTTTGCCGAACTTGAACCTGCAGAAGTGTTAACCATTGATGTTACCCTTCAAGACACTAACATCTCAGGGTTAATTGACACAGGAGCACAAGTTAGCTTAATTTCCAGTGAACTGGCACAACAACTTGGGATTCCAATAGATACTACAGATATTTCCAGAATTCGAGGTGTAGGTCCCGATGCTTCAAGGGAAACTATGGGTTCAGTCCTACTCGCAGTTTCTTTGCATGGTATTGTAATGTCCCCTTTCAAGTTTCACATCCTTCCCACGTTGGATTTTAAATATCCCATTTTTCTAGGTTTAGATTTTCTGCGGGCTAACAAATTACAGATTAGTCTAGCACGTAGATGGGTTTCAGGGAAGAACACTGATGGTTCTATGTGGGAAATTTATCTAGGTACGAATGGAGAAGAGTGCAAAAGGATTTGTTACAAGATTAGGTGTTGGGCTGTAGAAGGTGTGCAGGTGAATGATTGTGGACCTGTAGAAGTAAAAATTCAGTGGGAACCTCAAGGAGTAAATGTAATGGTGTATCTAGTTTTTGTAACGGCTTTACGGAGCCTTGGTTAAGATATATGAAAATAGGTATATCTTGCTGTACCGTAATGTATAGGTAGGGCCTAGCTAGTAAAGCCATGGAGGAAGCTAGTGTAAATTTTTTTTAGAACAAAGTGACTGCACATAGTGATACTGAATACCATACCTTGAGCTTGGTTAAGTGCGGTAATTTTTGGTTTGCATGCCTCTGCCTGACTCATGCACATGCCCTCACTTGTCACCCACTTTGTACTTGCTTTGAGTGTCATGCATACAGCTTCCAGTGCATGTCCCTGTCCTTACCTGCCTCCAGTCGCCCCAATCACCCCAAATCACGCTTTCCGACTTCATGGGAGGTGTTTTCAGGGAGGGAGCCATTATTGGCTCTTCCACTCTTCAAGAATCAGCTTGAGGGGGGTCTTCCAGGCCTTGCTCCAGTATGCACCACCATTCTTGTCTATAGGAGGGGGTTCTGGAGGACTGCTCATCAAGAGGGGCATGGCCAGCCCACGCAGTTACCTCTAGCCTGGAGCAAGCGGACCCCACCCTTGGTAGGGATGTCTACCAATCAGGAGGTATGGATGGGTGGACCAGGGCCAAGGTACATTGATAGTGATGGGCTAGTGAGGATATTAATCAAGGACATTAATTGTGCAGGTGGCTTCAGTTTCAAGCAAGGAGAATTGTGATTAGCCTCTTAAGGAAAGAAATTGCATAAAGTTATATTGTAACTAGGTAGGGTTTTGAAGGTGATAGGACCTTATTATCATTGATTCATGTATGTATATATAAGTGTCTAGTGTTTAGTAGCCATGGAGAAAGGAAAATTTGGAGCTTGGTGTCAGGATGGGGAGGTGGCAATTCCCTGAAAGAATGGATGTGGGAGAGGGCTTCGCTGCACTCACTTTTGAGTGGTGGTACTCACCACTCGGAGGGGGGAGTGTAGTGGGGTTCTCTTGAATAACATCTTTTCTCTTTTTTCAGGATGCAACCCCCATATGGGCGGTTAGTCTTGCTTAATGCCTGACTAGCTCAGTAGTCTGGTTTAGTTCCATTCTTGTCAGAAAACTTTGCCTTAAATATTCAATTCATAGTTGGCTTCCGCTTGTGGAAGTTCTAGCCTGCCAACTAAATTTAAGAATACGAAAAGTTCAAGAAAAAACAGAGTGCCTTGTGATAATGGACATTGCCTGTGCATAACGGTGTGCAGGTTAAGGTATTTCTAGCTTCAGGTTTAGTTTCTCCATGGCTTCACTATAATAGATAGGTATGATTGGATTGACCTCAATTCTAGCTTAAGGATGTTAGGTCCAGTGAGGTCAATCGTGTTTTCTAATTGTACCATTCTGGTATAGGTTAAAGTTTTTTTTTCTGTTAATGGAAGTTCATTTTTGTTGTCCAGTTTTTTGTTATTGTAATTGTAAATAATTCCAGTTGGATTTCCATTTCTTGATCTTAAGCCATGTTTAGACGCAAGCTCATAACCCATTCTAGTTCTTGTAAATAATTCAAGTTGATTGCTAATAAACCCTTAGAATTCTACCAACTAGTTTTTTTTCAGCCTTTGTCCTTATAGACTGGGGTTGTCACTTTCAAGGACTTACAATTCAGAGGGTAATATCTGCTTTTCTCGTCCAGTCACATTTGGTTTACTCCACAGCCAGTTTGCTAAAATCGTGCTTGGTGGTTGCGTAGGCCCATATTCAGTTGAAGTCCTCAAGTATTGCTGGGTGCACATTGCACACACCTTTCCTGAAGCCAGGGCTTTCCAGGTTTTCAAGTGGACCCGACTCAGACACAGGGTTAATCTTTGGAATAGCTAGTGGGTCGAGTCCATTTCTTGGTTCAGCCGTGTGGGAGTCTCGTTTGCCCCTCAGTGACCGTCAGTAGAGGTGAGAAAAACTTCACCACCCGGGACCTTCTCGTTTCCCATCATCAAGAAGTAGCCAAGTTACGGTAGTCTAGTTAAGTTCATTCGCTTCCCCCGCAACACTGACTCCACAGCCCTGTAATCAACTATACTTTTTTTGACAAGTTTTTGACAAGGATTCCAAATATGATAGTCATTTCTTGTGCAAATGCTCAGTTTTTTAGTTATGTCCTGCACATTTTTTTGGCCAATGACCTCATAGTATTTAATCATATGATGAGAAACTGAATACAATATAAAATATCAACCAATCACTGTCATTCTTTCTTCCTTTGTGGGTGCTGGAGATTGCAGTTAGGTTGGATTAGGTTAGGTTAGGATTTTTTACACATTTTAATCCACACTTTCCCTCTTCTTCAAAGCCCTGCCAGGTAAATCCAGGTTAAATACACAGATAAACAACACGGTCATGTCTTCAATTTGCATAAAACTTGGTCTGGGGGCGTTTTTTAGTGAAAAAAAACAAATTCCAAAATCATGACCTAAGAATTTTTTAAATCCCTACGGTATATCTTGGCTTCTAATTGTCGTAGCTTAATAAACTTTATATGGATGGAAGCGGAATGAGCTCTAGTTTCCAAAAATGGTACGTTCATTTGGATAATTTAATAAAAAAACACTTAATTTTGAAAAAACAAAAATTTCAGGATTTCAGGATTTGACATTGAAGGATCAATTTTTAAAAAATTTTATTGAAGAAAAAATGTTGCCTGAGCAAAGATCTATCATAATCAGTAATAAAAAGTTAGCTTATAGGCCATTATATACAGTAGCTTAAAACTTAATTTTATTAATGCTGGCTTTCTTCATTTTTTAGTTTAGTTTTCTATTTTCAGATTTTAATAACTATATATTGAAAGATACAGGTGTACCTAAATAACTTTAAAAAATGCCAAAAAATAAGAAATTCTATTCTTGTGATCCTTTAAAAAAAAAAAAAAAAAAAAAATTTTCAATAATATTAAAAAAGTTACGGAACTTATGGCTTCTGTAAGTTATGGAGTTCTTCAAAAGGATCAGCTATTGTGTAGCAATTGCTACACCTTAATAAGAAGTCAACCTGGAATACTGGAATCTGTACCAGCTAACAAAGTTTTTGTGCCGCTAACAAAGATTTTTAATGCGTCTATTTCTGAGGGGTGCGTACCAGATAATTTCAAGTTAGCGAACGTAACACCTATCTTTAAGAAAGGCGATAAAGGTGCGGCGGGAAATTATAGGCCAATCAGTTTAACGTCTGTTGTAGGTAAGCTACTGGAATCAATAATTAGGGATCGTATAGTCGAACACTTAGAAGTGCATAATCTGGTCAGAAATACGCAGCACGGTTTTAGGCGAAACAAATCTTGCTTAACTAATCTTTTAGAATTTTTCCAAAGCGTGGTTAACGTTTACGATAGACATCGGGCGGTTGATGTAGTGTATTTAGATTTTCAAAAAGCGTTTGACACCGTGCCGCACAAAAGACTGATTGAAAAAACTAAGGCTCATGGAATCAGGGGTGTAGTAATAAATTGGCTAGAAGAATGGTTGCGAGGCAGGAAACAGAGGGTGGTCGTTGATGGAGCGGAGTCGTGTTGGGCTAATGTAGCGAGTGGCGTTCCTCAGGGTTCTGTATTGGGCCCCTTGCTTTTTCTTATATATATTAACGATTTAGATGTCGGCCTAGTCAGTACAGTTTCAAAGTTTGCGGATGACACGAAGCTGGGTGGTAGGGCGATTAATGACGAAGATAGAGGTAAAATTCAGGAAGATTGAATAAAATCATTGATTGGTCAGTCACATGGCAAATGAGATTTAACGTGGATAAGTGCAAAATTATGCATATAGGTTCGCGTAATGGTAATTTTGCGTATAGTATGTCAGGGAAAGATTTAACAAGCGTAGAGCAGGAAAAAGATTTAGGAGTTATAGTCACTGGTGATTTAAAAGTAGCGAAACAAAGTACAGCGGCGGTCAATAAGGCGAACAAAGTGTTAGGTTTTATAGCTCGAAATTTTGAGTACAAATCGCGCAATATTATAGTTCCTCTTTATAAATCATTAGTTAGACCCCATTTGGAGTACGCGGTCCAATTTTGGAATCCGCATATGCGCAAAGATATAGACAAAATCGAAAGAGTTCAAAGACGAGCAACTAAGATGATTCCGTCTCTTAGGTCAAAGTCGTACGAGGATAGGCTTAAAGAGTTAAAATTGACTACACTCGAGACTAGGAGGTTAAGGGGTGATCTAATCCAGGTTTTCAAAATTATGAATGGGTTTGATAACGTAGATAGAGATAGCTTTTTCGAAATATCTCAATATAATAGGACTAGAAATAACGGGTGTAAGTTGACAAGTAGAAGGTTCGAGACAGCAGTTGCGAAAAACTTTTTTACGCATAGAATAGTAAATAGCTGGAATAGTTTGCCGGTAGAAGTAATTAGTAGCATGTCTATAAACATGTTTAAGAATCGATTGGACGCGCATGTTGATAGAAAGGGTATAGTTTAAGGTAGTAAAATTAAGGCTTTGTGGGGATAGATCCCACAGCTCAACACAAGTGTTGTGGGATATAGGGAGGCAGCGTCTTGGGTTAGGGGATACTCTCTGTCCTTACACACCCCATTTAAAGAGATTCCTCTGCCGAGCGGTGCCCCCATAGTACTGTGAGGTATTGAAAAACTCATGATCTTCACTTGCCCCACAAACACCTTTAAATGGGAGACCCATAATGGGTGCACACACATTTCTACATTACTATACAGTCTTTACAGCCACACCTACACTTTTCCTCGTATGTGTATACACAATACACGATTACGAACACAGTTAGGTAGACCAGCCATGAGTGGATCCTAGGGTCTTTGTTGGTCTGAAACATTATAACATTATAAGAACTGTGTCCTTTACCAGCAAATGAAGAATCCTTTGAGTGCAGTAGTAGCTAGTCTACAAATATTTCTATGGTGCCACCTGTTGAGGAAATTTTTTTGGAAGACCCACAACATAATAAGGATATACTTAGCAATAAAATATGACCATATTTAGATGACAGCCCCCATAAAAACAGGTAAATATCTTTAAATAACCATATATTTATTTTTTATATAATTAATGAAATCTTTCAATAAACATATATTTAATTTTTATCTAATTAATAAACCAAGTCTCAGTTAGACAACATACATTACATATACATATATAATTTAATAATATTTGTATCTCAATTGTAATTTTATGTAATTCTTTACAGCTGGATTAATGTCATAGCAAAAACAAAAAAAGACCACTTCAAAATTTCAGGCAACATCAGGAAAAGTTAGTAGTAGTATAGAATCCACCTACAGGACTTCTATCCAGGAAGACGCTGTTGCTGGCCCATCCAAAAAGGGTCGTTGGGATGATGATTTAAAAAGGCAAAAAGTTTATTATACATTAAAAACATGTAGTTATTGTTATTTATATGTACAATACATAATGAAACAATAGATTTTCTTGAGAAAATAAAATAAAATTTAATACTTAATTTACTAACTTAACTTAGATTATCACCCTTTTTTTTTTTTATAATTTTAGGTATGAAAATGTCATGCAAGAGCTTGAAGACAAATTTATTTCTACAACTGATCACAAGATCAAATTACAAATTATATCTTTATATCTATTTTCAATTGAAAAAACAGCAGAATTCTTTGAAACTTCTATGTATATGGTGAGAAAAAGTCGGAGTTTGCAAAAAGAATAGGTATATTACTACATGTTCCGAGTATGTCGAAAGGAAAGGTCATAACCAGTCAAGTTTGAGAGGCGGAACAAGGATGCTCAAGATTTAGAAAATTTCTCAAGAAAACTTAAAACAAATTAGCATATATGTAGAATGTAGAGTAGATACGTATTTAAATTACAATTAATAATTACAAATGCTAAGTACATCCTTATTATATTGTTATCCTACTATTTAATATGTTTAATTTCATTAAATAATTTTTGATGATGAAATTCTGAAAAAATGAAGAAAGCCAGCATTAATAAAATTAAGTTTTAAGCTATATAATGGCCTATACGCTAACTTTTTATTGCTGATTATGGTAGATCTTTGCTCAGGCAACATTTTTTCTTCAATAAAATTTTTTTTAAAATTGATCCTTTCAAGGTCAAATCCTGAATTTTTTTGTTTTTTCAAAATTAAGTTTTTCTTTTTTTAAATTATCCAAATGAAAGTACCATTTTTGGAACCTAGAGCTCATTCCGCTTCCATCCATATAAAGTTTACTAAGCTACGACAATTAGAAGCCGAGATATAGGGATTTAAAACATTCTTAGGTCACAGTCATTTGGCCAAATTTTGACCTATTTGACCAATTTTCAAAAAAATTTGGGAAATGTTTTTTTTTTTCACTAAAAAACATCCTCAGACCAAGTTTTGTGAATATTGAAGATGTATTAGTGTTATATCAGCACTTCTACCTGTTTATTTATCCTGGATTTACCCTGCCCACTTTTGTTAGGGTTCAGTACGCATTTGGTGCACCTAAAGCAAAAGCACCCCTGGGTCATTCTCTGTCAGATCAACCAAAAAAAATTGAAATTAACACCCTCATCTCTCATATTTTGCTGAAATTTGGTTTATAGGGAGTTTGTGAGCCCTGAATCCATTTCTGAAATTATAAGGTCAATCCGACCAACGGTTCAAGAGATATGACCTCGGGCAATTTGAGGTCACTCACGAGGTTACTAACATTTGGCGAGCCATAACTTGGGTAATAATTGTCATAATTATATAAAAGTATATATATTTAGAATCAGAAAACGACAAGGAATCCAAATATGCAAGTTTTAGAACTCTAGGTTGAAAAATAAAAAAGTTACACTAACCAAAATTTGAGGTCACGATTTGACCTCTGGGGTATCAAATGAGAATTTTTTTTTTAAATGTAAAAAATGAAGGCATAGGCATTGGCTATTAGAATCAGCAAAAAAAGTTTGTTTATGTTAGTATTTTTCATGTAACTAACATATAAGTGAACACCATATTCATAAGTTGTGCATCAATTCTACCTATTTTTTCACACTTAAGCTCATAATTTGACCTATAGAAATTAAAATTACATTTTTTATAGATATAAAAACAAAGTCAGAGTTCTTGACTAATAGAAACAATCATAAAAAGTTTGTTTATGTTGGTACTTTTCATGTAACTAACTTATAAGTGAACACCATATTTATAAATTGCTTGTCATTTCAAGGAATTTTTATATCTTAGCTATCAATTTGACCTCAAGCTCCAAGAATTTAATAAAAATTGTATTTCACTGCTAATCTACACTGGCAATAATAGTTATAATAGTGAAAGGGGAAGACTAAGCTCACATGTAGCCTAAACAAACCTGTTGAAACATGTTGCTACTTGTCTAAGTGCAGAATCAACACAGATAGTTGCAAAATTCCTTGTCTACAGGTTAGTACAGTTCCAGCCAGCACTGTGGGTGGCTGGTGGGTATGGTGTTTTAATGAGCCTCAGAGACTATCAAGGCCTAAAATATTAAGTGTGTATAGCTATATATTTTCTAAAAAATATATATTACCTAATTGTAAATCCTATATCTTTACAGATCAAAATACAATGGTTCGGCACTTGAAATACTGCCAGGACCCTATTCAAAAACACAAGAAACGCATAACAATCAATCTTAGAAAAGTGACTGATGTACTTGTTGAAAAAAGTGCTGGAAGAGTGAAAAAAGACTCATTGTTGTGTGTGAACTGCTGGACACTGATAATGAAAAACCCCACTATACTTAGTACCACTGAAAACAACGAGTCTGAGCAGGATTCAAATGAATCATCTACTATCAGTGGCTTGAGTAACATCTCTTCAATTCAAGATCTGGACAATGACAGTGATTGCTTGATAAAGGAAAATCCTTCAACTTCAGTTGAACCAGTTCTAGCATTTCTGGACCAAACACCAGTTAAAAAAAGTAAGTAATAAATTAATATAATAACTTATACTTTACTACAAGGTCTGTTTGATCTACTATATAGTAGGGTGCATCAAAATCACCAATGACAAAGTTTCACTTTGTCCCTAAGTTAGAAATGTTCCAATGGTTAAGAAAACCTACTATGTGAATTATTTTTGGATTTGAATGCCATTTATGGGGTCCACACAGACTTCCTATATGCACACCAACCCCACAGTCATTCTGTGATTTGAGATCCAAATAGTAGAAGTTTAAAGATTTTGTTCACTACAAAAATCAGCCCAAGAACATGTAAGTGATATTTCTAAAGGTCATATATACACTTCTAAAAAGTGATAGAAACTTCTATAAAGTGATAGTACCTCTAGAAAGTGATAGAAACCTCTAGGAAGTGGTGGAAAGTTATAGAATATTCTAAAAGGAACTGCAATGTATAATCTGATATGCAAGTGTTTATGATAAATGTGATTTTTGTGTGTTTATGTTAAATGTTTATGTGCAAGTGTTTACGTTAATAAATTTTGTGTTCTCTTTACACCTGTCGTGCATTATGGCCAGTTCAGGTAGCACAAATGATAAATATGCTGTTAAAACTCGTCAAACTGCTGCCATTTATGGTCTTGGTGCTGGAATCAGCGATGCAGATGCAGAGATAACAGGATCTAGGCTGCCAACATGTGAGCAAGTGTTGCGATGCTACATGTTTCATCAGCAAGAAGGTCTACCGTTTAACCGTACAAAATGGAACAATGCTAAATTTGTCTTGCAAAAAGTTATTCCATTTTATCAGAAAGGCAACATTGCCATGATTACCGAGAGGAAAGCTGTTGAAAAAATTATAGCACTATCTGCAAAAAATGCAAAACTTAGGGAACTTCCAGTGGATTGGCGTTCTTCGCCTGGTGCAGTTGCGAAGCTTAAGGGGATCGAAAAGGAGTTACAAGAAACATTACAGTTTTGGCCAAGGAATGCTGAGCAACTCATAAAAGATCCTGAAGATCTGGAGTTCTTGCGGTCAATGAAATCAGGCAGAGTCGCATCGTTTGGAAGCCATGACAAGAAGCTCGCATCAAAAGACCAAAGAAAGCAGGAAAAGGAAATGATGCAAGCAGAACAACAGCTTAAAGCTCATAAAGCCCAAGCATCTACAAGCAAAGTTCAGATTGAGAACAGTGAGGAAAGCAACAGTGATGTTGAGGATGAAGAGGGTGATATAGAGGATTACAAACCAAAAACACAAAAATCTCGCCAAGCAACTCGTTCAGGAACAACTGCTTTTATAAGTCATGACATACTCAAATCCCATAGGATGGTTTCCCTGTCTACACGCACGAAGATCACACTGGCCCAACAGGCAGCATTTACCAAAGCCATCATTAAGGAATTAGGAGGTGACACAAAAAATGTTTCACACTCATATTCTATCGCCGACAGAGCAAGACGTAAGGTTGGTGAAGAGCTTGCATCATCGGTCAAAGAGTCCTGGGTTCCACCACAGTTCCTGTCTCTTCACTGGGATTCTAAACTGATGTCAACTCTGTCATACCAAACTAAAGCTGAAGAGAGGCTCACCGTAGCAGTTGGCAATTCGTATGACATCAAACTTCTTGGTGTGCCTTCCTACAAGCCAAATACAGATCAGCCAGCTGGTCAAAGCATTGCTAATCTCACCATGGAGCTTCTCCGATCATGGAATTGTGTTGACTCAGTAGTGAACATGACTTTTGACACAACAGCTAGTAACACTGGTCATGTGAGTGCTGCATGTGTTAGCCTGCACCAGGACATAGGTCGAGCTTTACTGTGGTCAGCTTGCCGGCATCACGTTGGCGAGGTAATCCTTACACAAGTCTTCAATGATCTGAAAATAGAACCACCAATGTCACTAGAAGTTACCATATTCTGTCAGTTCCGAAAGCATTTAGACACAGTTCAACACAACAATAATCAGGCACTTAATTTTTTGGATGGTACCTCTTATTCAGATGATGTACAAACCATAATCCATGACTATAGGGCCAGAGCGATTTCATGCGCGCAGTCTGTTGTGAAGCATCAATGTGATGACTACAAAGAATTTTCTGATCTTTGTTTGCTCTACTTGGATGGGACAAGAAGAGTTTTTTCATTTCGACGTCCTGGTGCTGTACACAAGGCTAGGTGGATGGCCAAGTTTCTCTACTCCATTAAGATGGTGCTGCTGGAGGAGCAGACCAGCTCTCTTCCCTCTGGAACCATTACCACGGAAGCACAACAACCCAAACTGCGCGAGTTTGTCAACTTTGTTTGCTTGCTGTACAGCTGGTGGTGGATCACCTGTTCAAGCGCGGTCGAGGCTCCATGGAATGACCTGTCTTTACCAAGACATCCTCAGATATGAAAAACTCAGCCCCAGCATATCATCTAGTGCGATAAAAGCTCTCAAGCATCACCTATGGTACCTGACTGCTGAGATGGTACCTCTTGCGCTCTTTAATGATGCAGTCCCTGAAGCTGAACGCCGCTATCTGGCTGAGAGACTTATAGCAGTAAAGCCAGCACAAGATCAGGCATCTTTACCACAACATCGATTTGGTACGGGATTTGGGAAACCCAAATTCCAAACTCCATTTCCAGCACGACAAAGCTTGGCGACTTAATCAACAAAGATTCATGGTACATTTTCTCTGTTCTGGAACTTGACAGTTCTTTCCTGACTCATAATATCGAAAATTGGCCAGAATTAGCTTCCTTTCAAACATCCAGAGAACACATCTCGGCAGTTAACGTCGTAAATGATTGTGCTGAGCGTGGGGTGAAGCTAAGTTCTAATCCCTGTTTTGATTATTTAATACATTTTTACTGGTTCTGATACTTTTGCAAACACGGAAACCGGGATATAAAATGTTTAATTTTTTGGTCAATTTAACTCCAATACTAAATATTGCATCAATGATGTGGACCCCCTAGATGACCACATAAATCTTTGAAATTTGGCCATATGTGCTATTTCAGGCATTGGAACACAGTAATCATAGGGACAGATTGAAATAAAACTTTTTGAAAAATCATGGGAAATTTGATGCACCCTACTATATAGCCAATTATATAGCATTTAAGGTACTATAATTAATATTTAATTACTAATATTCAGGTGTGTGAAACCTTTTTTTCTGTTCTTTTCAGAAGGGCTGTCATTAAGCCAGAAAAAGCGCAAGGCTCGTGGTAAGCTATCATCTACTCAGAAACACCTGAAGGAGAGGCTAGAACTCAGTTATGGTGTTCAAATTACCGAGGAGGTAAGTGATACTTCAAAACCTGAAACAATCTGAAAAACATCTAGAAAAATTAATGAATGAATTGAAACAGTCATTCCTGGAGAGCAAATGTCACCATCACAAACTACAAATATTGACACTCTCACCATACACAATTGAAAAAAACAGCTAGTTTCTTTCAAACTACAACATACATGGTGAAAAGAAGCCGTTCACTTAAATCAGAACATGGAATCCTTCCGAAGATTCCACTAATGAGCAAAGGAAAAGTGATATCTGAAGAACACAAAGATATAGTTAGAAGATTCTATGAGTCAGAAGAGGTTAGTCGTATGTGTCCTGGCCAAAAGGATTGCGTGAAAGTTATCAGTGCTGAAGGTGCAATGAAGGTGCAAAAACGATTGGTCCTCGGGAATTTAAGAGAGATGTTTGAACTATATAAAAATGATGAAAAGAATCCCAAAATAGGATTTTCCACATTTGCAAAATTACGGCCATCATATTGTGTGCTTGCCGGTAGTGGTGGGACTCATTCTGTCTGTGTCTGCACATACCATCAAAATCCAAAATTGCAGCTGGCTGCATTGGGAGAAAGAGGTCTTTCATACAAGGATCTTATGGATTACAGTGTCTGCATTACAGAAAGAGAGACTTGCATGATGCAACTTTGCAATGATTGCCCAAGAGAAGAGGGTGTCCTGGATTTTCTTGAGTTACTTGACAGTGTGAAATCAGCTCCAAATGAAATATCTTACAAGCAATGGGTGACTGTTGACCATTGTACAATGGTTGATAAGGTGGAGCCACTTCATGAATACTTATCATCCCTAAGCATGAAAATATCCCGCATGGTTCATCATCACTTTGTTGCTCAGCAACAATCACAGTACTTCAAGCAGTTGAAAGAAACACTACCACCTCAGAGCGAGGTAGTTATAGTAGGTGATTTCTCTGAGAATTATTCTTTCATTGTCCAGGATGCTGCCCAAGGGTTTCACTGGGACAATTCACAGTGTACAGTTCACCCTTTTGTCATCTATTATAGATCATCTGCAGACCAGGAACTTAGCCATTTTAGTGTCTGTTTCTTATCTGCATCACTAAAACACAACACTATAATGGTTTACTCATTCATATTGAAGCTTATGACATATGTTAAATTCAGATGCCCACAATTGAAGAAGGTGCACTATTTCTCAGATGGATGTGCTGGCCAATATAAGAACAGATACAACTTCACAAATCTCTGTTACCATGAAGAGGATTTTGGTCTGTCTTGTGAATGGCACTTCTTTGCTACATCCCATGGCAAAAATGCATGTGATGGGATTGGAGGAACAGTGAAAAGAGCTACTGCTCGTGCCAGTTTGCAGAGAACTACAGAGAGGCAAATTCTTACACCAGAACACATGTTTCAGTTTTGTGAAGAAAACTTGAGCAAGAAGATAAATTTTTTCTTTGTAACTACAGCTGATTTGAAAGATGCAGAAGAACAGTTGGAACATCGATTCAAGGATAGTAGGGCTATTCCTGGAACTCAGAAATATCATAGATTTGTTCCCCTAAACAAGGAAGAACTGATGGTGTATCCCATTTCAAGTGGCATTGGAGAAAAGAAAAGAATAAGGAAAAGTCATTTTACTAATGAACCTGCAATGCTTGGTAACCTAAAATGTGTCAAACCAGGAGAGTATGTTGGCTGCATTTATGACATGCAAGTTTGGTATGGAATTGTGGAGGAATATTGTGAAGAGTTTGATGATTTCACTGTGAACTTTCTACATCCCTCTGGGTCATCAGGATCAAGTGCATATTATTATCCATCAAACAAGGATTCATGTGCAGTGCCAGGACATCATATATTAACTGTAATGAGTTGTCCTACCCTAAGAGGAGGCAGCAGAATTCAATACATTTTTCCACAAAAAGAAATTGATGAGAGCATCGAGCATGCAAAAATTGTATTAGGCTAGCACATGAATCCTCTAAGTAGGTCTTCCCCTTTCACTATTATTGCCAGTGTAGATTAGCAGTGAAATCAATTTTACATTTTTTGCCTTTGTTTTTATATCTATAAAAAAATGTAATTTTAATTTCTATAGGTCAAATTATGAGCTTAAGTGTGAAAAAATAGGTAGAATTGACGCACAACTTATGAATATGGTGTTCACTTATATGTTAGTTACATGAAAAATACTAACAAACAAACTTTTTTTTGCCGATTCTAATAGCCAATGCCTATGCCTTCATTTTTTACATTTAAAAAAAAATTCTCATTTGATACCCCAGAGGTCAAATCGTGACCTCAAATTTTGGTTACAGTGTAACTTTTTTATTTTTCAATCTAGAGTTCTAAAACTTGCATATTTGGATTCCTTGTCGTTTTCTGATTCTAAATATATACTTTTATATAATTGTGACCATTATTACCCAAGTTATGGGTCGCCAAATGTTAGTGACCTCGCAAGTGACCTCAAATTTCCCGAGGTCATATCTCTTGAACCGTTGGTCGGATTGACCTTATAATTTCAGAAATGGATTCAGGGCCCACAAACTCCCTATAAACCAAATTTCAGCAAAATCTGAGAGATGAGGGTGTTAGGCACTGGTTGATCTGACAGAGAATGACCCCCTGTGTAATTTCTTTATTTATGGTCAGATTTTTATGAAGTTTTCAAATACTAACCAAGCTTTCAGTGTTATTCCAATGTCCGCCACTGAAGGCCTGGTTAGGTCAACCATATGCCCTTGACAATTGGTTAGGTTAAGTCAAGTTATTTTTGTTAAAACTAATGAAAATAACAACAACCTAACCAAGTGTCAAGAGCATACAGTTGACCTAAATGGGCCTTCAATAGTAAACATTGGAATAATATTGAAGGCCCAGTTAGGTCAACTGTATGCCCATTTTTTTAGAATTTTTTTTTAAAAATGGTGTGCATTATTCTGATGTCCACCTTGAAAACCTCTATATTGACAATTTCATAAAAATCTGACCATAAATAAAGAAATTACACGGGGGGGGGCCTTTGCTTTAGGTGCACCCAGTATTCTTGGGGGATGAAGGGGTAACTCTAGAAAAAAACATATGCACAGGAAATGAACATCACCATTGAAAAGAAGAGAAAAACTGATCTAGAAACACATGGATTTGTGTCTGAACCAGGGAGTGTCCTTTTTTTTAAATTGCATTTCATTTGGAAAACATGAAGCCATTGGGGTCTATCGAGGTTATCCAAGTCATGAGCTATATTTTATTAATGATACCTAATAAGTTCTTGCAAGACATCAATCTCAAGTCAGCTAATAAATGTACAGCCATCCTATATACTATTGAGCTAAAATGTGTCTGTGTGTCTGTCCACTTTCTTCGGAACCATGCACAGACTAAACAGCACATCAGAAAATTCTGCGACCACCACCAACTGATAGCCTATGAGCTGCTGATGTGCTCTGTCAAGTTTCCCAGTCCTAGGTCACTCCATGGCCAAGCACAAACTATTTAATGTTTATTACAAGGTCAATAAAACTATAGAAAAGAACACAGCCATGAAAATCTTAAGCTTCACAAATCTTGATACTCAATCAGATGTGAAGCAATTGGGGGAGTAGGGGTGGGGGTAATGGCATTTTTTTTTTATCCTTTGTCACTTAGCCACTTCTTCCTATGAAGGCCTCATATAATATAATTTTAAATCTAGAACCAATAAAAAAAATACATGAAAAAGTTAAAAAAAAAAAAATTTTATTACACTGCCCAACACCAATTTTGCTGATTTAATTCTAACACCTGTTTTTAGGTAACTTTGGTGTGCTGATTTAAAAAATCACCTTAGTTTTTGCCTATCACGTCAGGTTTTCGAGCAATCAAATACGGATATTTTGGAGATATCGCATTTTGGCAGGGTTATGCCCAATTTTTTTTCTTTTCAAAAAATAAGTTTTTACATACTCAGAATCAGCATGGAAAAGTAAACAATTGTGCAGGGAGTGAACTTTAATATACAATGGTAATATTGACACAAAGTGATTAAAAGTGTTTAAATAAGCAAAAAATGAATCCATATTAAAGCAAGCACGGGACCAGTTTTCTTAACATTGTCTTTTTCTTGTTTTCTTACTTTTCAGTGCTGATAAATTTTCTCTTATAGGACTTCCTAGAATGAGAGATGTCAAGACAATCTCTTTGCAGGCTCCAGCAGTAGTCAGCCATCATATGGGTATCCCATCTTCCTTGGTATCATTCTTCCATCACTTTGATATCTTGGTGGAACCTTTCACCTTGCTCTTCACTAACATCACCAAGATTTTCTGGAAATTTATCCAGATGACTGTTGAGATAGTGAACTTTAATGCTCATGTTGCAACCCAACTGCTGAAAATTTACAAGTAAATCCTTTACAAGATCTTTATAATTTTCAGACTTTTTGTTTCCTAGGAAGTTCTTAACTACTGCCACAAAAGCATTCCAAGCTCTTGCCTTCGTTTCGGTCATTGAGTTACTTTTAGATTTAATGCACAGATTTGCGTATTCCACAGATAAAATTTTAACAGCAGAACAGCTGTTAACAGGTCTCAAAAATCATCAATTTTGATAAGCGCCCTTCATGGATCACCCAAAATAGGCATATTGCATTGCACGAAAACCTGATGTGATGGACAAAATCTAAGGTGATTTTTTAAATCAGCACATCAATATTATCCAGAAACAGGTCTTAGAATTAAATCAGCAGCAAAAAAATGTTTTTTTGTTGGGCAGTGTTATCCATTCAATTTTAAACCGTATCAGAATATACAGCTAGCTGTGACACATACTGCTACCTGCCCGGAGGACGATAGCGAGCTACCACTTATTTGCTACTACCAAAGTAGCCTACATAACTTAAGCTAAGAATATACACTATTTACAGTCTACAAACTATCTCATTCATGAAAGTGTTAAAATTTTTCTTCAAATTAACTAATGAACTACTGTTTACCACATATATGGCAAATCAATTCCAAAAATTGATACTTTCCTGTTGTCCTGGACAGCTTTTTGCCAGTTACCAGACTTCAATTTTGACACAGAATATTTTTGGTAAAACTAACGAAAATATCACTACTTAACCTAACCAATTATCAAGGGCATACAGTTTACCTAACCAGGCATTCAATTAACCTAATTAGTTGGTAGAGTTAGGTTAAGTCATGATGCTTTCGTTAGTTTTAACGAAAATATTCTATGCCAAAATGCAGGGCTGTGGAGCTGGAGCCAGAGCCAGGAGCTGGAGCTTGAAGCAATTTTGGTGAGTGGAGCTGGAGTTGGAGCCAGTTATTTTTGGGAAGCTGGAGCTGGAGCTGATAAAAAATGTGTCAGCTCCGGCTCCAGCCCAATACAAAGAGTTCATATTTAGATACAAACTTTTTTATGCTATTTTTTTTTAATTTTGAATGATTTCTAATTGGACTTAATTTTTTTCAGGAAATGTGTTAATTTTTAGAAACTTAAACTAGTAAGCTTAATTTTTAAAAATTGAAAATATTAAGTTTCATTCTTCTTTTTTTGAGCCCTTTCATAATGACAACTAGATCTCAAAGTCAAACAAAGTCTGCATTATTTGAATACTTCAGTTTCTACAGATGGAAAATATTTCATTTGTCACTGTAAGAAAGAAAATAATGATGAACAATTATGTGAAACTAAAATTAGTTCTTGTACAAGCTATGATACAAAAGTACCAACCCAGACTGGCAAGACATCAAATTTAAAAAGACATCTACAACGATTTCATCCAAAAATTTTAGAAATTGTTAATAAGAAAGACAGTGAAGCAAGTCAAGCATCCACCTCAACTAAAAGTAAAATTTGTCCTGGGGTACAATTGCAAATGTCACCATTAACAAGTTTCTTTCCTAGTAATAAAGTTACTGTAAATATGACCTCAGATAAAAAGAAGTACATCATAGAAATGGTGGTAAAAAATAGTATACCTTTATCTTTTTTCTCAACACCAGCTTTTTTAGGTCTTAATGGAGAAATGGCCAGTAAACTCCAAGTTTCTTTGGATAGAAATAGCATTAGAAAGATTGTGATTGAAGATGCCACACACAAAAAGGAAGAACTTCAAAGAACTCTTAAGGAGCGCTTTGTGTTCCTCAAAATGGATGGATGCACTCGCCATAGAGTTAATTATTTTACCATTAATGTGAGATATATAGATGACAACAATAAAAAGGTGACTCGGACACTGGCAGTAAGGAATACACATGCACATCACACCAGTGAATATCTTTCTAAGTTAGTCGAAACTGTCTTACAAGATTTTAAAATAAAAAACAAGTTCTATGTATTGTCACTGACAATGCTTCGAATATGCTAAGCACTATTGAAAAACTAAATAGAGGGACAGTTACTAAGGAAATAATGGAAAATGAAGATGACATTTCTGAAATTGATTCTGCAAATGAAATGATAGTGACAGAACAAGATGATGAAGTTCTAGATGATATTGCTGAAGAAGCCACTATGCTATCTCATATTCAACACATGCACTGTGTTGTGCATACATTGCAGTTAGCGATAAGGGATGGATTAAAAGAACAACATGTAGCAACTATGATCAACAAGTTCAGACAGGCAGCCACTGCAGCCAGAACACCAAAAATAGACTCCATTGTGAAGAAACATTCAGGTATGGGAACTATTTTAGATCAAGATACTCGGTGGGGCAGCACCTATTTGATGATTAAGCATTTGCTTGATCTGAAACCACATCTTGAAGACCTGGCAAATCAAAATGTCTCATTAACTGAAAATGAATGGATGCAATTGACCCAATTAGAAGTTTTGCTTCGTTACCCTTTTGCTGTCACTAAAAAGTTTCAAACAGAAGAATTAACTTCTGGTGAATTCTTGTTGGCATGGAAAGAATTAATATTTCGTCTCAATCAAACAGGAGGACTACTTGCTGAGGGAATTGTTTCTTCGATGAAGAAGAGAGTTGTATTACTATTAGAAAATGCAATTGTATTAGCTGCTGTTTACATAGACCCAATGAACAGTTCTATTAAATGAAGATCAAAAAGCTAAAGGAAAAGAGGCCCTCTATGACATTGCATTGCGCATGGAAAAGCTGGTATCTGAAAAACCAGATGCCCAGAATGAAGAAGATAGCAGCATTACCAACCAATCATCCTCTTCAAATGATGAGGAAGATTTCACAAAATATTTGGACAGAATAGATAGATCAAATGCAAAACGTCTCAAAGTAGAATTAAAGAATCCTCCACAGATGAAAATAACCAAATTCAAGCAAGAATTCTATGCTGAATTAAAGGAAGTAGAAAAATACAACCGCTCCTTTAAACTGACAGTTGACGATGTCATACCCTTATATCCAAAGATTATAAGGAATGTAGCTAGTATTGTATCAGCTCTACCACCCACACAAGTCAGTGTAGAACGCCTCTTTTCAGCACTGAGAATAGTGAAATCTGATTTAAGAGCATCAATGAAGGATGACTTAGCAGAAGCCATTTTATTTCTGAGGACAGGCATGTAATGAAGATGTATAAAAAGTAATAAAAATTATTTTAATTTTTTTAAAAGGCTACATTTTCCAAATAAACATTCTATAATACAAACGAATAAGGTTTTTTTTTTGTCTTTTTTGTAAAATATTTTTTTTGTCATGAAAGGTGTAGGTACTATATTATTAATAAATTATAAAAAAAAGCCACAAAGGCATACCTAGCTATAGTCATTAGAATTTAGATTAATAGCTGCAACAGGCTTTGGTCTAAATTTTAAAAAGTAGCCTGATGAATCATGTGATGGTGATGAAATGTTTTGTGTGGCTGCCTGCTATGGCCTATGAGTAGCAAGGTAGGGTACAATTTCAAGAGATTTATCAATCATTAATATATGGTGAGAGGAGCTGGAGCCGGAGCTGGAGCCAGAAATTTGAAAATGCTGTAGCCGGAGCCGGAGCTGGAGCTTAAGATTTTGGTGCCAGCTCCACAGCCCTGCCAAAATGTGTGGCAACTGGCAAAATGTCTGGGGTCTGGGATAACAGGAAAGTAGCCTACACAAAGAGCTACTACTCTATGAATGAAAAAGTATTTTTGTAGATCTAGTCTATAAGTCTATTTTCTAATTTTTTTTATTATGCCCACAAATTATCCAATTAGCCTCTAATGAGAAAAAATGGTAAATTTTTACAAGTGTACATTACAGGCTTTGTAAATCAAAACTATGTTTTTCTGATGGTTTTTGATGCAGTTTGAACAAAGGTTAATTTTGTTCAAACATCAAAAACAATTGAAAAAACAGTTTTATCACCTAA
This sequence comes from Bathynomus jamesi, assembly GCA_023014485.1. Taxonomy (NCBI): domain Eukaryota; kingdom Metazoa; phylum Arthropoda; class Malacostraca; order Isopoda; family Cirolanidae; genus Bathynomus; species Bathynomus jamesi. The sequence goes on from JAJOZX010003830.1 coordinate 356,953, forward strand.
CATAACCTAACCTAAAATTTCAAAATTTCTCAAAAGCCTGTAATGTACTCTTGTAAAAAAATACAGAAAAAATTATATACATCTTTTGGTGTTATCCTATTTTGGTATCCCAAATTATTCAACCAACCAGTTAAGTCAGCTGTATGCCCTTGACAATTGGTTAGGTTAAATCGTGATATTTTTGTTTAAACTAACAAAAATATCAAGACTAACCTAACTAGTCATTAAGGGCATACAGTTGACTAAGCAGGTAGTAAATTAACCTAAACAAGTAATTTGAAAGTGTTGGAGTGCCATTTATTTTTGGTTGGTTGAATAATTTGGGATGCCAAAATAGGATATTGCCCATCTTTTCTGTATAATTCCCATTTTCAGTTAGGTTAGGTTAGTTGACAATTGGTTAGGTTAAGTCATTATTTTCATTAAAACTAGTGAGAATAACAACTTAACCTAACCAACTGTCAAGAGCATACAGTTAACCTAACCAGGCCTTCAATGGCAGACATCAGAATAACATTGAAGTCCTGGTTAGGTCAACTTATGCCCCATTTTTGGTTATTATCGAATGTTTCATCAACAGTTTCATAACTTTGTTTCAGTTTATTTGTGCAAGATATGAAGGTCCTATTTGGGGTAATATTTGGGAAAGGACCCAGTCACATCCAGTTATAACAATAACATATCCTGAATCCTCATTAAAAATTACCCAGGAAAACTACCATCTCATGTTGTGCAGATTGATTTAATATTAATTTCATAATAAGGCTGGCATTTTTATTTGGATAAGTCTTATTTAAGTTTATTTTGGCTACTTTTGCAGTGCTTCATTTGGTTTCTGGCTACTGTTTCTTTGAATCTTTCGTTCAGTTTGAAGCTGAATTTGTTTGAGCATGACATGTGATTCCTGTGACCTCAGTTTCAAAGAGCTAATCCACCATGTTGGCTTAGATGAACAAAAGGCATTGGGTGTCTTTATTAATCATGGTGTACTTCCTGCATCCTACACTTGCCCAAAGTGTAACAGCAAGTGTTTAATTAGGACAGATAAGAATGAAATGCGTAATAGGTTAGGTAAGGTCAAGTCAGGTTGACACAACTTATGAAAACTTAATTGTTTCATAACTTCATTTTGGTTCATTTGCACAAAAAAATGAAGGTCAGATTTGAACAAAACACATCAAATACTACCAGAAAAATGTATTGTGGTGTTCGAACTACACCAGGTTCTTTGCCGAATAATCACTATATTTGAACAGCACACACCAAAATACATTAGGAAAATGTATTTTGGATATTAATTTCAGTGTTGGTGAAACATTCAATAATTACTGTATTTTACACTTTATAAGACTACTTTTTTCCTGAAAAATGTCTCCAAAAATCACTTCACGGCTCATGTGTTATTGTTTTGTTTAATGTTCTTTTAATAAAGTTATGGGAATATATTGTTTGTTAGGCTGATAAATCTTCGAAATATTTTTTTCCTAAATATTCTTTGCTAAACATAGGGTGTGTCTTACCACTTGTAGCGTCTTATGATGCGTAAAATACGGTACGTACCCAGTTTTGGGTTTTTTTTTGTTTTAGAAATATTTTTTTTAAAAATGGTGCACATTGTTCCAATGTCCACCTTGAAAACCTCTATATTGAAAATTTCATAAAAATCTAGTTAACTATAAATAAAGAAATTGGTAAAACTTTACAAGACACCCACATTGTCATGAAACATGCTATACTAACGAAGTATATATCAATTGATAGAGCAGAAAAAATGGTGCAAGCAGCTATGTATCATTTTGAAAATATTAGAAAATAAAGTTATGACACTATGAAGATGCTACTAGCAGAGCTGGGCATTTGCGGCATATTTTGCGGTACTGCGGTACCACCGCACTACCACCCCAGGCCCCCATAACGCAGTACCGCAAAGGGGTCATTCTCTGTCAGATCAACCAAAAAAAATTGAAATTAACACCCTCATCTCTCATATTTTGCTGAAATTTGGTTTATAGGGAGTTTGTGAGCCCTGAATCCATTTCTGAAATTATAAGGTCAATCCAACCAACGGTTCAAGAGATATGACCTCGGGCAATTTGAGGTCACTCGTGAGGTTACTAACATTTGGTGAGCCATAACTTGGGTAATAATTGTCATAATTATATAAACGTATATATATTTAGAATCAGAAAACGACAAGGAATCCAAATATGCAAGTTTTAGAACTCTAGGTTGAAAAAAAAAAAAGTTACACTGTAACCAAAATTTGAGGTCACGATTTGACCTCTGGGGTATCAAATGAGAATTTTTTTTTCAAATGTAAAAAATGAAGGCATAGGCATTGGCTATTAGAATCAGCAAAAAAAAGTTTGTTTATGTTAGTATTTTTCATGTAACTAACATATAAGTGAACACCATATTCATAAGTTGTGCGTCAATTCTACCTATTTTTCACACTTAAGCTCATAATTTGACCTATAGAAATTAAAATTACATTTTTTATAGATAAAAAACAAAGTCAGAGTTCTTGACTAATAGAAACAATCATAAAAAGTTTGTTTATGTTGGTACTTTTCATGTAACTAACTTATAAGTGAACACCATATTTATAAATTGCTTGTCATTTCAAGGAATTTTTATATCTTAGCTATCAATTTGACCTCAAGTTCCAAGAATTTAATAAAAATTGTATTTCACTGCTAATAATAGTTATAATAGTGAAAGGGGAAGACTAAGCTCACATGTAGCCTAAACAAACCTGTTGAAACATGTTGCTACTTGTCTAAGTGCAGAATCAACACAGATAGTTGCAAAATTCCTTGTCTACAGGTTAGTACAGTTCCAGCCAGCACTGTGGGTGGCTGGTGGGTATGGTGTTTTAATGAGCCTCAGAGACTATCAAGGCCTAAAATATTAAGTGTGTATAGCTATATTTTCTAAAAAATATATATTACCTAATTGTAAATCCTATATCTTTACAGATCAAAATACAATGGTTCGGCACTTGAAATACTGCCAGGACCCTATTCAAAAACACAAGAAACGCATAACAATCAATCTTAGAAAAGTGACTGATGTACTTGTTGAAAAATGTGCTAGAAGAGTGAAAAAAGACTCATTGTTGTGTGTGAACTGCTGGACACTGATAATGAAAAACCCCACTATACTTAGTACCACTGAAAACAACGAGTCTGAGCAGGATTCAAATGAATCATCTACTATCAGTGGCTTGAGTAACATCTCTTCAATTCAAGATCTGGACAATGACAGTGATTGCTTGATAAAGGAAAATCCTTCAACTTCAGTTGAACCAGTTCTAGCATTTCTGGACCAAACACCAGTTAAAAAAGTAAGTAATAAATTAATATAATAACTTATACTTTACTACAAGGTCTGTTTGATCTACTATATAGCCAATTATATAGCATTTAAGGTACTATAATTAATATTTAATTACTAATATTCAGGTGTGTGAAACCTTTTTTTCTGTTCTTTTCAGAAGGGCTGTCATTAAGCCAGAAAAAGCGCAAGGCTCGTGGTAAGCTATCATCTGCTCAGAAACACCTGAAGGAGAGGCTAGAACTCAGTTATGGTGTTCAAATTACCGAGGAGGTAAGTGATACTTCAAACCTGAAACTAAATCTGAAAAACATCTAGACAAATTAATGAATGAATTGAAACAGTCATTCCTGGAGAGCAAATGTCACCATCATAACTACAAATATTGACACACTCACCATACACAATTGAAAAAACAGCTAGTTTCTTTCAAACTACAACATACATGGTGAAAAGAAGCCGTTCACTTAAATCAGAACATGGAATCCTTCGAAGATTCCACTAATGAGCAAAGGAAAAGTGATATCTGAAGAACACAAAGATATAGTTAGAAGATTCTATGAGTCAGAAGAGGTTAGTCGTATGTGTCCTGGCCAAAAGGATTGCGTGAAAGTTATCAGTGCTGAAGGTGCAAAAACGATTGGTCCTCGGGAATTTAAGAGAGATGTTTGAACTATATAAAAATGATGAAAAGAATCCCAAAATAGGATTTTCCACATTTGCAAAATTACGGCCATCATATTGTGTGCTTGCCGGTAGTGGTGGGACTCATTCTGTCTGTGTCTGCACATACATCAAAATCCAAAATTGCAGCTGGCTGCATTGGGAGAAGAGGTCTTTCATACAAGGATCTTATGGATTACAGTGTCTGCAGTACAGAAAGAGAGACTTGCATGATGCAACTTTGCAATGATTGCCCAAGAGAAGAGGGTGTCCTGGATTTTCTTGAGTTACTTGACAGTGTGAAATCAGCTCCAAATGAAATATCTTACAAGCAATGGGTGACTGTTGACCATTGTACAATGGTTGATAAGGTGGAGCCACTTCATGAATACATATCATCCCTAAGCATGAAAATATCCCGCATGGTTCGTCATCACTTTGTTGCTCAGCAACAATCACAGTACTTCAAGCAGTTGAAAGAAACACTACCACCTCAGAGCGAGGTAGTTATAGTAGGTGATTTCTCTGAGAATTATTCTTTCATTGTCCAGGATGCTGCCCAAGGGTTTCACTGGGACAATTCACAGTGTACAGTTCACCCTTTTGTCATCTATTATAGATCATCTGCAGACCAGGAACTTAGCCATTTTAGTGTCTGTTTCTTATCTGCATCACTAAAAACACAACACTATAATGGTTTACTCATTCATATTGAAGCTTATGACATATGTTAAATTCAGATGCCCACAATTGAAGAAGGTGCACTATTTCTCAGATGGATGTGCTGGCCAATATAAGAACAGATACAACTTCACAAATCTCTGTTACCATGAAGAGGATTTTGGTCTGTCTTGTGAATGGCACTTCTTTGCTACATCCCATGGCAAAAATGCATGTGATGGGATTGGAGGAACAGTGAAAAGAGCTACTGCTTGTGCCAGTTTGCAGAGAACTACAGAGAGGCAAATTCTTACACCAGAACACATGTTTCAGTTTGTGAAGAAAACTTGAGCAAGAAGATAAATTTTTTCTTTGTAACTACAGCTGATTTGAAAGATGCAGAAGAACGGTTGGAACATCGATTCAAGGATAGTAGGGCTATTCCTGGAACTCAGAAATATCATAGATTTGTTCCCCTAAACAAGGAAGAACTGATGGTGTATCCCATTTCAAGTGGCATTGGAGAAAAGAAAAGAATAAGGAAAAGTCATTTTACTAATGAACCTGCAATGCTTGGTAACCTAAAATGTGTCAAACCAGGAGAGTATGTTGGCTGCATTTATGACATGCAAGTTTGGTATGGAATTGTGGAGGAATATTGTGAAGAGTTTGATGATTTCACTGTGAACTTTCTACATCCCTCTGGGTCATCAGGATCAAGTGCATATTATTATCCATCAAACAAGGATTCATGTGCAGTGCCAGGACATCATATATTAACTGTAATGAGTTGTCCTACCCTAAGAGGAGGCAGCAGAATTCAATACATTTTTCCACAAAAAGAAATTGATGAGAGCATCGAGCATGCAAAAATTGTATTAGGCTAGCACATGAATCCTCTAAGTAGGTCTTCCCCTTTCACTATTATAACTATTATTGCCAGTGTAGATTAGCAGTGAAATACAATTTTACATTTTTGCCTTTGTTTTTATATCTATAAAAAAATGTAATTTTAATTTCTATAGGTCAAATTATGAGCTTAAGTGTGAAAAAATAGGTAGAATTGCCGCACAACTTATGAATATGGTGTTCACTTATATGTTAGTTACATGAAAAATACTAACATAAACGAACTTTTTTTTGCTGATTCTAATAGCCAATGCCTATGCCTTCATTTTTTACATTTAAAAAAAAAATTCTCATTTGATACCCCAGAGGTCAAATCGTGACCTCAAATTTTGGTTACAGTGTAACTTTTTTATTTTTCAACCTAGAGTTCTAAAACTTGCATATTTGGATTCCTTGTCGTTTTCTGATTCTAAATATATATACTTTTTATATAATTGTGACCATTATTACCCAAGTTTGGTCGCAAATGTTAGTGACCTCGCAAGTGACCTCAAATTTCCCGAGGTCATATCTCTTGAACCGTTGTCGGATTGACCTTATAATTTCAGAAATGGATTCAGGGCCCACAAACTCCCTAAAACCAAATTTCAGCAAAATCTGAGAGATGAGGGTGTTAGGCACTGGTTGATCTGACAGAGAATGACCCAAAGGATCGCTGAAAGTACCGCAGTACCGCTACCGCATTCAAATTTCCGCATACCGGTTTGGTACCGGTTTGGTAGTGCAAGCAGTACCGCAGTACCGCAATATGCCGCAAGTGCCCAGCTCTGGCTACTAGGCCTATCTAGCTTACACCATTTGGATCTTTTCCGTTTCATGTACAGTACTGTTTCTGATTTTGTTGAAAATAAGATATTTAATGTAGGTTAACTGAATGCCCGGTTAGATCAACTGAATGCCTTGATAATTGGTTAGGTTAAGTCATATTTTCATTAGTTTTAATGAAAATATCACAACTTACCTAACCAATTATCAAGGGCATACAGTTGACCTAACTGGGTATTCATTTAACCTAACCAGGCATTATATCCCATACAAAATTACAATAACAAAACTTTTGAACTACTCTTTCTCCAAAAAAGGACTAACATTTTTCAAAATGATACATAGCTGCTTGCACCATTTTTTCTGCTCTATCAATTGATATTTCGTTACTGTAGCATGTTTCATGGCAATGCAGGTGTCTTGTAAAGTTTTACCAAGAAATTACACAGGGGATGCTTTGGTAAATATTTACTATTCCACGGTCTCCGGTAGAAAGTTTTAAAAGCTGTTTTTCAATGTGCTGAAAAACATAAATTTCACCTTCAAAATTGGCCAACCTAAAACAACCTAAGCAAACCTAACCTAACCTAAAACTGATTCAAATTAAAATCAGTGGAAGCACCATTTTTTTACCCTTTTCCCATTACAGAGTTTAAGCTTCAATAACTCTAACAAATCATTTGTGATGGAAATGAGTATCATTTTTTAATTCACACTGAAAAATATTGAAAACCAGCTTTTAAAACTTTCTACCAGAGACCGGTGTAATAGTAAAGAAATACCAGTACTTTTGCTTTGGGTGCACTATCCATTTTGGTAGAAATAATGAATCTGAAAATTAAATAAAATAAAAAAAAATAAAAATTTAAGCAAAGGAAAGGTCAATATGTATTAAATGACATGGGCTGGAGCTGTAATCAAAATAACTTTTTATGAGGTAGTTTTTAGGTCGCTTTATTCAAATTTGTATCACTCATTTTCTATGCAAATACATATTAATATGAACATTATAATACTAATTATATATAAATACACTCATTTTTGGTCCAACGAGTATAATCTTGGGCTTATTTTTTCGCTACTTTACAGCTTAATTTATTTTTTTTCAGTTTTGGCTATTTTTTTTTCTAATTAGATTCAGTTTTGTGGTGTTTATGATAGAATTATGACATGCCATTTGTGTGGTTTCAACTGAACTTGATTCGTCATGTGCCCTAGATGAAGACAAAGCAATGGATGTTTTTATCAATTACGGTATTATTCTCTCATCCTTAACTTGCCCGAAATGTGACAGAGTGCCTAATACAAAAAGATCAGAAATATTTAAGTGAAATAACTAATATTACCAGTTAGGTTTAATGGAATACCCTTGATGATTGGTTAGATTGTAGTGATATATTTATTAGTTTAAATGAAATGATGAGAGCAAACTTTTCTGGTTAATTTTGAGGTGTGTTTGAACGTTTCCTATGGTAATGCGTCGTTTATGAGATCTCGTAACATGAACATGTTAATTTATATGCTTTATTGTATAAAATGTAGTCAAAAATACATTTTTCAAGTGTATTTTGTATGTTTTGTTCAAATATGACCATTTCTTGTGCAAATAAACAGAAATACAGTTGTCACTGCATGGCCCAAACAAGTATTTCTGTTCATTTGCACATGAAGGTTATATTTTAACAGAGCACACCAAAATACACTAGAAAAATATTTTTTTAATTCAACATCAGGCCATGTCATTTTCTGCATAATGACCAAAGAAATAAACTAGTATAACCTAACCTATCTGGGTAAACCAAAACCAAAGAATCAAAATCAAATTACGACTTAATGCGAATTTTGCCAAAAATGGAGCGTCGCACGAGAATTTTAGACTGCAGTTTGGTTAGCTATACAGTATTACAGTAAGCTACTACAAAATAAACTAAAGCATTTTACTCACGCGAGATACCACCCTAATAGGAACTTCCATTGTGATATTTTGATTTGTGTATTGGTCCAAACTTCTTACTTTGCAAACCAGTTTTTATGCCCATAGACTATATAGTGTGCCCACATAACTAGACTGAACAAATACAAAGTGGATGTGTGACACTTTATTTCATGGCTAGAGTGATTAGGTTTAACTTGAATTCAATCCAAGAAACCCTGAAATTTTTCGCTATTTCGACCTATTTCCCGTATTTATATAATAATCACTGCACTTAGTCATTGTTACAAAAGCACTGCAATTACGAGCGAAAATATCAAGCAATTTTGAATACACATTGTCTTTATAGTTTGCTACCATCACTTAAAATTTTAAGCTTCCTCAGTTATTACTGGACACTTTTTCTTATTGCATTTAGAATTTCTGATCATTTCTTCTTCATTTTTATTCCTGTATTTTTACTTTCCTGGCATAAGCTATCAAAACTGACTAAAAAGCCTATTAATTACTAAAAATAGTTTGCACTCCATACGTCAAGTACTTGTATTAAAATAATATGATTTTCCTTAAAACTAAAAATTATATAGGAAAAACTTTTTACATTTTTGTTTACAAAATTCTTTACTTGGTTGTGTGGAAATGATTTTGGAAGGAATTGCATAAATATGGAAATAGTTGGAAGGAATTGCATAAATATGGAAATAGATAATTTGATATTTCAATTTTGTTTCATTTGAAAATTTTTATTTTCAGTAACTTTTGAGTTTTCGATTACTTATTTAGGAAAGTTAGGGAAGGGATTAAGAAATTAAGTTAGGGAAGTGATTGGTATCACTCAGTCTGCATCAAAATTACAGAACAAGGGTACAGGGGTATGAAGTCACAAAATATTTTGTGGTTTTGCAGTAAGTGTTTAGATGAGGTTAGGGACATGCTTAAGGCAAGATTTAACCCTAGACTGCATAGGCGAATCAAATCATTGAACCCCACTCTGTATTCCAGGGTTAAATATATGGAATTTAATCATTTAATCATCGAAAATTATTATCAGTCAATCGATGGTCATTGCTAGTCATCTGTTGTCATTGTGAGTAAAAAATGTGAAATGTTTGTGACTCATAACTACCCGATGACTCACAATGACTCATAATTACCACAAATGACTCATAATAACCACAAATGACTCACAATGATCATCGATGACTCATAACTACCTCCGATTACTCACAATGATAATCGATGACTAATAACTACCTTCGATTTCTGACAATGATTCATAATGGCCACAAATGACCCACAATGATCAATGAAGACTCATAACTACCTACGATGACTCACAATGACTTATAATAACCACCAATGACTTACAATGATCATCGATGACATATAACTACCTCTGATGACAATCACTCATAATGAACTATGATGACTCAATGAGCTTCGATAACTCACAATGACCCTCTATGACTTAAAATAAATCACAGTAACTCAAACTGATCGCTTGTACCTCTCTTTAGTTGGAATATCATCTATTGTCACAAGGGAACCAACTCCGTTTGAACTTTTGGACCCCCAAACATCGAAATATCCCCCACCATGCTTTACTGTTGGTCGTACCCAGCTAACAGTTTTATGTAGCTACATCGTTGTCACAAGGTTGCATTTTAGCATTGTGACGTACATACAACGTAAATTTGTGTGGTCTCAGTTATGTCTTCACAACGTTGTGATATTACGTAAGCTTTATGTAGATACAACGTTGTTTCAACATCTCAAGGATAGAATCTAGTCCAACAAAGGCGCCCTATTTGAAACAGTAGTATGCCGTATGTAACTCCGTTACAACATGCTAGGGATGTAAAACCTTACGTGCAGACAACTTCTATGCTACGTAAAAAAATTACGTCAGAAGTTTACTTGTACTTCACGTGTATACAACGTCATTATGCAGCGTTGTATCAACGTTGCAATATAACGTTTAAGTTTTACGTTGTGACTACGTCAGTATAACGTCATTTCTGACATGACCAAGATTCAACCAGGATACATAAAGCTGTATTTACGTTGTGTGTTTGCTGGGTAGGCACATATTATATCTCTCGCCCGGTTGGCGTCGTACCTACTGTCTTATTTTAGACCCAAAGACTTCAGTTTTTGACTCGTCTGTCCATAGAACCTTCGCCCAATCAGTTGACGGCCACTGGGCATAATCTTGTGCATATTTTACCCCCTAGACTTGTTTCCCTCTAGATTTGTTTCGGCAGCAACTCTTCTTTGCAACCCTACCTCCTGCAATCGATTGCCGTGTTGTTACGGCCGAAACGTTAGTGCCCTGTGAGGAATTAAGTCTTGCTGCAAACTAAGGATCGATTGCCTTACATTTCTTAGGCTTCTTAGGCATGTAACCTTCAAGTACTGGTCTTGAGATCTGTCGTTTTTCTTCGCTTTTCTTTTCGTTGTTTGTCATTAGTTGACATTGTTTCAAGATTGCGTTTGATAGTTCCCCACACCCTTTTCAGAGAAATATCCAGTTTTTTAAGCAATTTCTCTAACAGTGTATCTTTTTCTCGTAAAGTCACGAACTGTATGCAAGTATCTCTGGCATCTGCCATAGTGGAGCCATTGCATGTGAAAAAATCGGTTGAATCCATCCGCAAAAGTGTTAAAGGCACTCATCATTCCGATACATAATGTAGAAAACTAGGAATGTTTATAAAACACATTACAAAGCACTATTATATTGGAAACAAAGATTTTTTTACACTTTATTCCCATATATATCCCCATTCCCCATACATTAAGTTTCACGGAGACCAAATTGCATGAGGTTAGGTGGTTGTTTCAGATTGGTTAGTTATTTCCCATGTTACCAATTTTGACCAATCACGATCTTTATAACACATTTCGACTTTATCAAAAACACTGGGCTCCGCGAAACTTATATATATATTCTATGTAACTTTATATATATATATATATATATATATATATATAGAGGTGCGCCTCGGTGGTGTAGTGGTTAGCATCGCTGACAACGAATCCATCGGCTCCGGGATTGAGACTCGGTGACGGCAGGCGGCGCTCAGTAAAACCCAGCTGTTCACCCTTCCACACAATAAAAAATTGGTTATTAGATAAATGGGTACCCTGGGTAACCTAGTGGTTAAGACGCTGTGCTGTCAATCGGGAAGTCGTGAGAGCGAGTTTAGGCGAGGACTTTGTAATTTCTGACCGCCCGTGGCGGGGTGTGGTTCGGATTCCACGTTAAACTGTAGGTCTAAGGTGGAGTGACAGGCTTGACCTTTGTCAGAATGAACAATTAGGGCGGAAGCAAAACCAAGGTGAAGGTTAACCAACGTGCATAGGCCGCATTTTCTGACTTATCCAACCCCCAGGGCCGGATTAACCATTAAGCAAAATAAGCCCGTGCTTAGGGCATCAAGGGAAGGGGGGCACCACAGAAATTTTCCATTGTCGGATTTACCATGGATTTATTATACTATTATAATCGCGGCTTATAGCCTATAAGCTGTTGAAAACTGAATTATATATATTCATATATAGTATTTATTTTTTTTCATTGTTTGAATTTGTAGTGAACAACAACCCTTTTGAGAGAATAAATATATTTCGTTGTAATCACACACTTTACGCTTTGCGTTATTATTTTGTTTATATCAAATCTTTGAGCGCCATATTAAAAATACATATAGATTAAATATTTTCGTGTGCTATAGTAAATGTAAAAACAAGATTCAGTCATGCTGAACTTTATAAAATAATTGTAGAAGACAATATTGAGTGTGCCTTCCCAAATGTAGAAATTGCCTTTCGTATATTTTTAACATTAATGGTCACAAATTGCTCAGCTGAGCGTTCATTTTCTCAGTTGAAGTATATTAAAAATACCAACAGAACAACTATGCAACAAGGCAGGCTGGATGCCTTATCTCTACTAAGTATAGAAGCAGATGTGTTACGTAAGATTAGTTTTGAGGATCTGATCAAAGACTTTGCAATTAAAAAAAGTAGGAGAAAACTTTTCAAATATAAATGAAGTGGAAGTATACAAAAATAAACATTATTTTCCATCTTACTGTAAGTTTTGTTTCATTCCAAAAAATAAAATTTTATTTTATGGTTTATTTTTGTTTATATTTTGAATTACATATATATGGGGCACCAAAATCTTTTAAGTGCTTAGGGCCTCTAAAGGTCTTAATCCGGCCCTGCCAACCCCCTATACCTGACAACCTGTAAACAAAAAGAGATCTGAGTTTTTTCAGTGGACTGGTCTTTACCTTAAATCTATATGACCTAGTTCAGCTCTAGTTTTCTACTCTAGGGCTCTACGAAATGTATTGTTTTGTTTACATTTTATTCCATTCTCCCACTCCACCCAATTTAATTCTACTAGGAAGTCAAATATATGCATCGGTTGCATCGGTCTAAGGCCAGCCCTAACTACAAGTAACAAAATTAATCCCTTACTGCTTGTAATAATGATTGCGGATATAGACAAGGAAACACACACACACACACACACACACACACAAAATCTAATATACTATTTCAGAAATGAAGCCTTATATATATATATATGTGTCGAGAGGAGGGGCGACAAGCTTGACCTTTGCGAAGTGAGAAATCATCGCGCGGAACCTTTGTAAGGTTGTAAGGTAAGGTGTATATATATATATATATGTAACAGTTTTTTTGCGCACACCTACAGGTCGCTACAATTGGTGTAGAACAATGCGGTTTTCACCATTCGATGCGTCTTTTTATTGTGCAGTGCCCATGCTAAAAAAAAATTCCCTAACATAAATCCTGCCCCCCCCCTTTTAGGGGTACAGTTCTTCCATTTCTTCATTTTTAATCATAATTTTGGCACAAAATGGGGGAGGGGTTGGGTAATGGGGGAGGGGGGTGGGGTTAATGGGGAAACTCAGAAAAATAGATGCGATATATATATGTAACCCAAAAAAAAATTAACGTAAATCCTTTGCAAGGTGCCAGCCCCCTTCCCCCCTTGGGGGTAATGGGGGAAGGGTGGGGGAATGGGGGAGAGGGGTGGGGTAATGAGGGAGGGGGTGGGGTTAATGGGGAAACTCAGAAAAAAAATGATAACCAACATCGATTCCGGTCAGGAAGATCATGCTTATCACAACTAATGGAACACTATAACAATATTATTGATGCACTCGAAACAATGAAAACTATGATTTGGCGGGCCGCAGGGCCCCCAATTACTGTTGGTTCAGTTATTTGGTCAATAAAACTATACAAATGAACGCAGTCATGAAAATCTTAGGCTTCAAATCCGAGCTCATTGTATTAAGATTTGTGAAGCTTTAGATTTTCATGTCTGCGTTCTTTTCTGTAGTTTTATTGAATGAATAATTGGTTTGCCAGTAACTGGAAGGCCGCAGGCACCCCAATTACTGAGGCCCAAGGTGAGAGGAATAGGAATGATATCCAGATAAAGGGCTACTGATGTTCAAAATAAAATACGCCGTAGGCCCACAATTCAGCCGAAGCACCGCAGATCTAGCAAAATCGGCGCGTAGCGCCGTCCTTTTGCTAGTCACTTCTACTTGAATAATTGAGGGTAAACTCATTGATACCGAAATTAATCCTGAAGATGATATAAAAATTATAAAAACATATCAATACATTATTTAAATAGGTTGATGACAAGTTCCAACTTATTCGGTATGGCAACAACAACAAAAATTTACAAAAGAATGGCCATGCTGCAAGAAACAATATACAAATACATTAAAATGCAAATTAGGGATCTAGATGTAAAACGACAACGCAAGCAGAGTTAGTTCAGAGAATATTACAATATTGAAACTGCCATAAAAGAAAATTATTAGTAATTATATCGAAGATTTTTCATAGCAGAATACTGAAATTATGGAAAAGTTTGAGTTTTATCAGTAACCAAATACTATTTTGTTCTCAGAAGTCTGCACAGGAAATGAGATATCGCAGATACTGAACTCTGCAAAGGACTTTTGCGTTTAAAATTCAGTTAAAAATTTACTCAGAAAAGAGTAGAAGTAATTGAGTTTTGACAATTTTTAAATATTTGATGTGATATTAATATGTTCACAGGACTCTCATCTGAATATGCCAGGAACACGGAGGCTTTACAGTATAGGCACAATTAATGTCATTTTGTTCATTTATTACATAAAAATAGTGAAAATGGCAAGTGATAGTAATAGTGACAACAAAAAATAATAATAATAGCAATACTAATAATAAATACAATATAAAGTTAACAAAATGTTAAATAATTTTAAATTAAATGATTTAATGTACCGTATATTTAGTAAAACATAAATGATGCTTAATAAAAAAAAATATATAAATGAATAAATTACGAAATTAAAGAGGCTTAATAAAATTAGCATATTTTAAATAGTTGATTACAAAATGGGAACTTCATTACTTTGGTAAAAATGGCATTAGTGAACTTATACATCAGTAGGAGCTAATGAAGTGCTTTTTTAGTAATTTCCTAAGTACGTTTAGTGATGAAGCCTGCCTGATATGCATAGGAATTGCATTCCATACATCTGCTCCTTTGAAAGAGACTGCATTTCCCGCAATTTCTATTGTATAGTTAGGTTTGTGTATAAAATTAATGAATTTGTATAAGTCATTTAATTTTTAAATATTTAGCTTGGTAAACATTGGGAAAGTGTGACTTTGTCTGTTGTCATTATTCGAGACAGTTCGCAGACATATTTTATGAGTTACTTCCAAAGGATGTTTTATATATTTCTTTGGGCTACTCCATGTTGTAATGCAGTATAATAAATGTGGATGGGTGGATGCAGGGGCGGATTAACGCAAGGGCCCCGCGCTTTAAACGATGAAATGAAAAACCTATTAATTTCTTGTCGTGTCTTATCAGCTGCATATTGTACGCAATATAACGTGGTTCAGAGATAAAAATGGTTAAAATTGCTAAAATAAAAATTGGTAAAATAATAAGAAACAAAAATAAAGATTACTGGTCACGTCTGAAATCTTTCAAACTGTATATTTACTGGAAAGACGCAGTGAACGATGTACGTCAAAATGTACATAAGAAAAATATTTTAAAAATAAGTTCCTAACTGCAAAATCTACCATGGTCACTTCCTAAACCAAATCCTTGGCCCAGCCATGCGTGGCAGGTTACGAGAACAGGATGAGAATAGAAAGCAACCCTCTCCTTCACCAAATTCCAGAAATGAAGTGATGTTGTCGAAGGGTCGGTTGCGGACCGATTCGGAACACTCGTTGGAAAACAACAAAAGTACTGTAATAGCAGAAGCCGCATCATATCTCAGTTGAGTTGTGATCACACACAAACCAACCAATTACGGTACTTAAACTTTGCAAATGGTCCTCAAATTTAAATGGGAGCAGTTAAAAACACACTAAAAACTTTCATTGCTAAATTTCTATGGAAAGTCCATCCTTTATACAATAAATTTAATGAAAAAGATAAAATAATTTTGCAAACTGAAACTAGTAAATTTATGATTTCTTAACGCGTTCTCTTTTTTTTTCTTTGACAAGCAGCGGTACCCGAAGTCGGGTATATTATAATAAAACCATAAGCTAGTATGAATAATTCATAAATTCTGCGAACGCTTTCTTTTGTTAGATTTATTACCAAGCTAAAGTGGATTTTGTGAAGTAGTCCAATTTTATTACGTATTAAAAAGGAACAAAACAAATCTTGTGTAAATAGGATCTGAGTCAGACTATGTAAAAGAAGATAAAAGTTAAGTATCGTGTTATAAGATGTTAGAATTCAAACCATGGATACGCTTCAACAGGGTATTTAGCGCTGAACTTTTATAAAATAGAATATTAAATGATGACACCATTTTGTTGAGCGCCGTTCAGAATTCATTTATTCACTGCATTTTATGTTGATATCGATTATTTATTACGTATTTATATGGCGAATATTGAGAGTTTCGGAGCTACCTATTTTCTTTTAACTCCTGATTGGCCGAAAGTTGGTGACGTGGGAAATAACTAACCAACCTTTTAAAACGATCGCTTAACGCACTGTAACCTGACCCGGATGTAAAACTCACCCTGACTGGTCTGATGGATGAAATGGATGGCTCATCGAAATCAAGTGGTCCTGAAACTCAATATTAACCATTTTATATATATGAAGTATGTATAATTTGCACTCAAAGCTTAGCGTTAATTATCCTAAAAAAATCAAAAGAGTTCTACTGAGGCTGTATTCAAACAAACTTCAAAATATCAAGAATTGCTTAACTGTATGCAATAAAAATGGCCGAAGAATCACCTACAATTCAATGTCGAATAAGTAGAAAAGGACAAGAGAAATTCAAATGAACATTAGTTACAGATGTACAAACATAAATATTATTATAAAATATAAAACTGTCTATCAGCTATATTCTCATTTAGTTTAGGGCCCATAGATAATAATATATAATATATATAATCTTTGGTTAGCTTCCGCCCGAATCGTTCATTCTGACAAAGGTCAAGATTTTCACTCCACCTTAGACCACAATTTAACGTGGAATCCGAACCACGCCCCATCAGCAGCCCAGCGTCTTAACCACTAGGCCACCTAGGGTATCCATTTATCTACCAACCACTTTCTTTATTGTGTGGAAGGATGAACAGCTAGGTTTTGCTGCGCGCCGGCTGCCGTCAGGTCTCGAACCCGGGGCCGATGAATTCGTAGTCAGCGACGCTAACCACTACACCACCGAGGCGCTATATATATATATATATATATATATATATATATCTTAACAAATTACACTGCCCAACACCAACTTTGCTGATTTAATTCTAACACCTGTTTTTAGGTAACTTTGGTGTGCTGATTTCAAAAATCACCTTAGTTTTTGCCTATCACGTCAGGTTTTCGAACAATCAAATACGGAGATATCGCATTTTGGCAGGGTTATGCCCAATTTTTTTTCTTTTCAAAAAATAAGTTTTTACATACTCAGAATCAGCATGGAAAAGTAAACAATTGTGCAGGGAGTGAACTTTAATATACAATGGTAATATTGACACATAAAGTGATTAAAAGTGTTTAAATAAGCAAAAAATGAATCCATGATCATGACGTCACGCTCACACCTGGGGAAATCACAGATACCCAAGATTTTAATATGTTGTACATGACCTTTAGATTTAATGCACAGATTTGCGTATTCCACAGATAAAATTTTAACAGCAAAACAGCTGTTAACAGGTCTCAAAAATCATCAATTTTGATAAGTGCCCTTCATGGATCACCCAAAATAGACATATTGCATTGCACATTGCACGAAAACCTGATGTGATGGACAAAATCTAAGGTGATTTTTTGAAATCAGCACATCAATATTATCCAGAAACAGGTCTTAGAATTAAATCACCAGCAAAAAATGTTTTTTTTGTTGGGCAGTGTTATTAATTTCTAGGATAATTACCTGGGGTACCCGGTATTTCTTGGAACTTTAAGAAAAAACACAAAGTTAGAATATCACAGATAACTGGATTGAATGCCCGGTTAATAATTCAGATAATGGACTGCCCAGTTAGGTTAATTGAATGCCAGGTTAGGTCAAATGAATACCCAATTAGGTTAATTAAATGCCCGGTTAGGTCAATTGTACTCCCTTGACGATTAGTTAGGTTAAGTCGTGATATTTTCGTTAAAACTAACGAAAATATCACCACTTAACCTAACCAATCGTCAAGGGCGCACAGTTGACCTAACTGGACATTCAATAATTTTCCTGTAGGTTTCGATTAATTTTAAGCAACTTTTACCTAATCATTTTTTCTCTCGTGCAGGGTCAGGTATAGTAAGTAAACCTGCCAAGTTTGAGCGAGATCCATTCCAGCGGGAGCTGAGAAAGTTCAGGACAGACAGACAGACAGACAGACAGATAAACATCGTCCATTTCGCTCTTATTTATATAAATAACAGAATAGCTGAAATGATGGAATTGCGTGTTGAACAAGTACGATACTTTCGTAGAAAAAATGAACGTGTTACAAAAATGACGTATGACGTACAGTTTCGACAAAAATTCGACTTAAAAACAGTTCCCAAAGAATATTGAAAAATTACTAATTGGTAATGTTTTGTTTTTGTCTGTTATTACTTTTAGCGACAGTAATAAAGTTACAAGAAGAAAACGCAATCATTCATTAGTGATTAGTAAATTTTTAAGCCCTTTTTGAATTTTGTTTCTTGGAAAAACTATTTTCCAAAACTGTACAATGTACAGTACAGTACAGCGTACATCCTGTAACGAACTGTACACGGCGACGGCGTACGAAACGAAGAAGAATCGTTATTTCTGATTCCTGTCATGGATTTTGCATCAGTGACTCGACCAGTAAAAGGAAATTGAAGGGGCGAAGCAGCGTCTTAAATAAATGACCCCCCCCCAAAAAAAAACTAAAATAATCAACTGAAAAAAAAAAATTAGTATCGCCCAAAAGGATACAGAGTCAGATTATAAATTTAATTGGAAGTTCCGTGTGCAGACCCGGCCTGAACTTTGCGACTTTTGATTTCAGCGATTAAAGCATTTTCTTTCGGTCTTCCTTGAGGGGGTCATGGTTTAAATTCCGTGTCAAAGTGGAGGTCCTTTCTTTGATTTAATCTACCCAACGGAGGTCAAATTCCAGACCACCAACGACCAATTCACTATTCGGAAGATTTACGACATAAATTGACTAGAAATTTACTTTTATTTGTCTCAATTATACACACACACACACACACACACACATATATATATATATATATATATATATATATATATATATATATATATATATACACACACACACACTGTTTATATATAGATACGGGCGTAGGTTGGTATATAAATACAGGTAAATAATATGAAAAAGATAATGGTAAGATATGAGCTTGGAGCCCAAATATCATGTAATGATATGACAAATGTAAATCCTGGAAGCGAAATTCAAGAAAGATGTAAATTTAAAGAAATATGGCCAGATAAAGATGAGGACATGAATTTAAAATTAATCTTTAAAAATGTCTTCCTTTTAATTTAAAACCTTTCCACGCATTGAATGTGAACTGAATATGGCAGCTGAAGTACCTCAATGAAAACGTGTAAATTAAGGTTTAGTTTAGACACTTGTTTTAGCTGTCTACAGAAAGTTTTTACTTATTTGTTTTACAGTAATAAAATTTAATGTTTTCATAGCTTAATAACGGTACAGTACTTGGCGTCAGTAGCGGAGCTAGGATTTTCGAAAGATTTGAGGGGGGCGGACCTTTAGAGAGGCGTCAGTATACCATCATCTTATTACAGGAAATACCACGAAGTGGGAGCGGAGCGAGTACTGAGTGTACAGTTAGGAAGTTTAGGGGATCGCTGTGAGCTCCCCATGCGGGGTCCAGGACGGAGGCCCCGTAGCCAAGCGATATTAGAACCTTTTCATTAATTGTGCATAGAAATCGACCTCTAAGTTTGTGTATTTGTAACCAGTGCAGTACTTAATAGTTGACTCGTAAATAACGATCAACAAAACTTATACAGATGCAAAAAATTTATTATAAAAAATAAAGCATTTAGAAGGGTCGCCAAGACTGACCAAAAGGGGCGCCAAATTGACAAAAAGAGGCGCCAAATTGACCAAAGGCGGGGAGAGGCCACCCCGCCCCGCCCGTAAATCCGCTTGTGCTTGGCGTTAGTTAAGTATTTGGCTAGTTTTTAAAGCAATTCTGATGAAGTGCAATACATATAGGGTCTACTGAAAATTGATAAATCTATCAACACATACTGACGGTGAAAAGAGTTTTTCATAAAAAAAAAATACTCTAATAGGGCTTGGCTAAATATTCACAACAATGACTTTTACACCTTAGGTAAATTACACCTCAGGTAAGTTATTCAATATTCAATTAGGTTAGGTTAGGTTATGCTAGGGCAGGTTAGGCCAAGTTTAAGTAATTATTTTGAACGCGAAAAAATTCATTGTCGTGAATCTTAAATTTTATAGGGCTTAGCCTTAATATAATAAAAAATATTTTGCGGAAGTTATATGGTATAAATATTAAGTTTCGAGGACACCAAATTTTTTTTTACCTCAGATTGGCCGAAAGTTGGTAATAGGAAATAACTAACAAACCTAACCTAGTGTAACCTAACTTGGATGCAAGAGTCACCCTGATTGATCCGAAGTATGAAATAGGCGGATCACCGAAATCTGGTGTCCCCGAAACTTAATTCATACTGAATTACTGAAAACTAATATTTCATAATGGTTTAAAAGTTATTTCGAATCTGTTCCGTTCTATGGCCGCCAATAAAATCAAATAAAATCTACATTATTTACTTCTCTTGCCCTTTTTATTATTATTTACTACATTTTAACTGGGAGAAATGTAATTTGCACATCGTAGCCTAATCTAACCTCACCTAGTCCTAACCCTAACCTAGCCCTGACCTAACCTAACCTAGCCCTAACCTAACCTAACCCAATCTAACCTAGCCCTAACCTAATCTAACCTAGCCCTAACCTAATCTAACCCAGCCCTAACCTAATCTAACCTAGCCCTAACCTAACCTAACCCAGCCCTAACCTAATCTAACCCAACCATAACCTAATCTAACCTAACCTAACCTTAACGAACTCTTGACAGTGGGGGACTTACAGAAACATGGTTGACTCCTATTTATGCGAGTTTATGTGAAGGCAAAAGACACAAAGGGCAAGACTTATTCAGTGAAATATTACATGACATTTCCAATTTCCAAAATAAAATCTAAAAATTAAAACTGACCCCAAATAACCAAAATTGGTTGATTTTCTTAATAAAAATCATTTTCTCTAACTTAAAACTTACTGAACTGTATTCAAAGTCACTCAGTTAATGGACATGCAGACGCATATTAAATTTGAGTAACGGCCATAAAATGAAAAAGACCCGGGTTTTTTTTGGGGGGGGGGGGGGGGGGGGGGGGGGGTGTTGAAAATTTAAAAATTTTTCGCACAATATTTTTACATTTTCACCGTGTGAAAATTTCGTCTCGATGACTTAAGAAGATAGACTTTGGCCGAGTTAGGTTTGGTATAGAAAAAATGTAAGACCACTTGTATGAGCGAAAGAGGTAAAAAAATCATACCTTAAAGTAAACTAAATTTTAAGAACTCAACTGCCGCTCTCACAACTTAAGTTTCATTAACGTCACAATGGTTGTGAATGACCATAATTTTGCCTTTTGAGTTTTGATAAAGGAGTGCATGATTGCTGGGTACACTTTTCCTAACTTAGGCTGTCTTTCGTATTAGATGGTTACCTCCAATACTTGTATAAATTGTATACAATTTATTTAAAAATATGTAATACACTTATTTAATAGGATAATTTTTATTTGAATGGTATTAGTGGCCATTTTTAAGAATTTGAAGATAAATGGAGAAACGCGATTGTATATTCTTCTTTTGGCTTCAATTATAGCAAGATCTAAACGGCGTTCCATCTTTTCCGAAGGTCCATATTTCATCGTTCGTATCCGGTACCTTTTAATAAAGGATTTACTCCCGATCCTGTTGGCCTGTTTACGGGGTTAGCAAGCGACAGGGTTCGGATACCCGAAAATCTCAGAAAAGTTTTGTTTTTACCTTAACTGTCCACTGTTGCTCGGGCCCGTGATTCTGTCTTTTCCAACTCACGCTTCCATTCCTCTTCCGGCAACTCCTCCTTTCTCTCTGTCCCACCTTTCCTGTCTTTTCCTTTTACTTTGGTCTTCTTCTTCATAAGTGACATTAAAAACCTTTAAAGGAAATATGTAATAAATTTTTTAAAGTAAATTAAGCGCTCATTTTTATTGTAGGTTGACGAACTGTCAAATTTTTAAATTTTTCGGTTATCATTATTAAAATCAAGAATATAAAGAATTACTAATTACATTATATGCATAAACTTTGTATTTATTATTCTTTATTTTTGGAGGGTTACATAATAAGGTTTGGAGATAATGAGGCAATCATTAAATTATTAAAAAAAAAAGATAAATTTAGCCCATAACTTTGACTATATAAACATCAATTAACGTTTATGTCATTGGGTAGAGAGTAATTAGATGTGGGACCGTTTCCTGCGTTCAAATTATGTGACAACCCCGTGATTCGAATCCCACGTAACGCTGTAGGTCCCCTCCGTTATATGACCTTAGATGTTGCGAAGGAGGTTAAATAATCCCCATCAACCACCTTTTTATGTCTTTGAAACAACGAAATTAATTAATTTTTTTGTATATTTCTTTTGGGTTATATTTTAATGTGTTTTACAAATTGGTTGAAAATTTATCAGCAAATGATATATTTTTATACATGATGAGGGAACATATATTAATATTATCAGGAAGAATATACCAATATAATGTCGTATATATATTCAATACAGTTCTTCAACTGGCAACAGAAACATCTGTTTTGATGATTTTATATTGTTTTCCAAATTCGTAAATGGAATATGTACAGTTTTTTATCTGATTTTTTTACCTTTTCACTCAGTATGTCTCGCCCCATTCACTGTTGGACACATTTCTTTACTTCTTACATTTATGCATTATAAAAAAAAAAGAAGAAGAGACCTCCGCATATATAAATAATAATTAATTATAAAAAGTCCTATTTCAGAATGACAACCTTTTGTAAGTGAAAGCATAGCCATAGTTTCTGGAAGAGAGTCACGAAGGCAAATTAGCAGTAAAAAGTCAGGTCATCGAATGGAAATTAAGGAATACAAGGAATGAATACAAAGCGACTGTATCGTGCCATTTTCAAAAAAGAGAGAACGAACATTTTCTCCACAGCTCATCAGAAAGAACATTGTTATAAACGGTTTTTATCATTCAAATAACTTTTCATTTGGTTTTAACGAGATGAACGGAGCTTGTTTTCCTTTGATGCTTTGATGCTACGTTTTTGTTGAATAAAATACTTACTTTTTAATAAATTACTTAAGTAATTAGCCCTTAATAAATTACATAGGAAATTACATGCATGCCAGTGGCCTTGGCTCGACGCCACTTAGTTCACCCGCTATACGGCCCGTGTTTGAATCTAGTTGCCGACCAATGCTGGTTATGATTACATTTTTTAGCTTTTCATACTTTTCTCTTTGCAATTACTGTTGCTCGTAGTTGTTTCCCTTTTGAGTGTCTACAGATTATTGATTTTTTTTTCCTTTATCAGCTGCCCTAATTGAGCTCTTGAAAGTTCTCTATACATGTACGCCCTTCTTTCGTTCTTAAGCGTGTTACTGATGTCATTAGTAAACATCTGTGGTTTAGAGTTATACACACTGAATCTTTTTAACTCACCTGGAATACATTAAAAACAAAGTCAGATAGGAAGCGTGTCTCCATATCTGAATGCTAATTTTTTTTATTGCTTTATTTTGAATAGTGTCACGTTGATTGAAAGCAGCATCTCCACACCCAGTTCATAGATGCAGCACTATTCCATCTAAGAGTTCGCGTGACCTTTAGAAATAACGACTAACTGATGATCAGAAGAATAATGTCTAGCGAAGTTTTCTGGAGGCTCTTTTTTTTTAATAGAGATTTGGCGTAAGTAGTCCGGGAAAGGTTGAAACTAATGGCCTTGCAGATTTAGAATGTCAATGCCAGTTGGTAGAAGGATATTGATATTGCTGAAATATTTAAGGCTGATTTATGAAATAACTAAATAAGAAACAGCTGTTATTAAAATTTAGAGAGAGAGAGAGAGAGAAGGGTGGTGGTGTTCGAAGTAATCAATTAGAAAAAGTATTACAACATTTTCTACCTGATAGTAGAGATTGTACTAAATATACTTTAACTAGGTGCTGAGGTGAGGTTCGAAGGACGCCCAAATATTCAGATTCGATCCTAGTTTCATACGAGTAACGCGTGATTTTGTGGTTAAATGTAATTCGGATGTACGACCTGCTACCATATTCACAATAATGTAAATTGTTTACAGTTCTCCTCTCTCTCTCTCTCTCTCTCTCTCATGCAATTATATTAATAACCTAAAGCCCCACCATTTACGAGGTGCGATGTAGCCTTTTAAGTAATAAACATTATGAATAAAAAGCATTTCATTTCTCCTTTACACCTCCATAAAAATAATGGCGGAGATATTTTCATTGTTTAAATCGTTTATTATACTGGGTGTTCATGGTCTGTATATATATATATATATATATATATATATATATATATGCCATAATGCCATACTTTATGGTAATTTCTGAATATCTGGTAGGCTTACTTCTGTCGATACATTTTCGTTTACGCTACAATACAGTCATTTTGTTCGTTTTCTTTAGTTGTTTGATCGATAACTATACAATATTAATTTCTTTAGTTTTATTAATCCCAATTTTTATAAATACGTACTGAAACTTCGTATTAGCGTCATCGTAAGTTGGACACTATTTAATTCATTTCTGTATAACAAATGTATTCTATAATTTACATAATTTAAAAATGCATGTACCGTACAAGAGGAAGATTCGCGTAAAAAAAAATTGTAAATAATTCAAACGTTTATGTCTTTCCTCTGACATGTTAATAACGCTGTCAGTGGACATTTCTTGACGTTTAGATACATATTTACGAGCTAGTAATCGCTCGCTTAGAGAAAATATCAGAAAAGAACTTATTTTTTTTATGAACTTCTTATTGTACGATATATATATACATATACATATATATTTATATATACACAAGGTGCAGCATCAGTCGGTTTACCGAGAATAATGGAATCACCTTGTGAAGAATAATATTTATCACTTACTACAGAAATTATTCAGTGTCCTCCATCATGTTCAATACATACGTTGCATCTTTGAACCACTGAACAACAAATAAGGCAGCACAGTTCTTTGTTATTATTCAACGTCTCGAACTCTTGGCGTATCAAAGTCATCGTGTGATCGAAGTCCCGAGGTTTCTGGCCGTTGACTCTATCTTTGATTATACCCGACATTGAATAATCACATTACGGTAATTATTCAATGTGGGATATAATCAAAGATAGATTCAACGGCCAGAAACCTCGGGACTTCGATCACACGATGACTTTGATACGCCAAGAGTTCGAGACGTTGAATAATAACAAAGAACTGTGCTGCCCTATTTGTTGTTCAGTGGTTCAAAGATGCAACGTATGTATTGAACATGATGGAGGACATTTTGAATAATTTCTGTAGTAAATGCTAAATATTATTCTTCACAAAGTGATTCCATTATTCTCGGTAAACCGACTTATGCCGCACCCTGTAGGCCCTATATATACACACACATATGTATATGTATATATACATACAGTATATTGTAATCTCCCTTGTTGCATCAATACGAAGAAATTTCAAGGTCCGGAATCTGCTAAAAAAAAATATAAATTCCGCATATGACTCTAACCAAAATGAAATGAAATGCATGTAAACAGCCCTTTTGAGATATTAAACGCTGATTCGTTTACAGTTTTGCTTAGCTTTTGTTGTTTTTCTTTTTAAACACGTAATGTTACGACCGTGAATTGATAACATTATAGATAAGATACAAATAGGTTGAATTCCGTGTTTTCAAAATGATTCGTATGAAATTAAAATACAATTTTTTATTATTTTTTATTTCTTTTTTACGCGTGTGGATTTTTAAAGTATCTTTTAATAAGACTCTTTTTATATAAAATTGTATTTCTTTTAATTGATAAAGGTGATAAAATGTTAGATTTTGCTTAAACGCTGTAACTATTTCATTTTTGCATGAACAAAATGGCTGCTTTATTCGTTGTACAAACACTTTCCCAAAGCATTTGCAAAAATATTGTTTCTTTTCTTTTCCTCATATATATATATATATATGGACAACCTTAGAGTTTGTGGAGCCTGAGGCAACGTTCCAAAGGAGTGGTCCTCTATCCAAAATAAAAAAATATACAGTATTAATGATCTTGCAGTAAATTTCGCTAATGTTGAGAGAACAGACTCCAAATTGATTCAAAGATCAGAAATTATTTTTCATCGTATGTCTTCGAAACACTTACGATATTACGTGTTTAGTTCAATTGAGATTTGAATAGCAAAATCATCATTTTAATAGGATTAATACGAAGCTTTTTGGAACTCTTGTTCAAGTTGCATCTATTCGTACGAAATAAGTGCAATAGACGCCTTTTTTTTTAAGTTACAATACTTTAAAATACACACACACACACACACACACGTACGAACGAACGATGGAAAATGAAATGAAATGAACTTTAACGATGCATTAATTAAATTGGAATCTAAATAGAGGTGGTAATCAATATGTAACATACGTTTCTTCGGTGCATTTTTGTTTCCAGCCATTTTTGAGATTCGAAATTAATAGCTGCATCCCTAAGGTTCATTTTATTTTACTTTCCACCGCCCGTTTTATATACAGTATATATATATATATATATATAGAGAGAGAGAGAGAGAGAGAGAGAGAGAGAGAACTGACAAAAAATATCAGTTCGATTTTCGATTTCATTTTTTTTTAAAAAAATTTAGTTTTAGGTTTTTCGAAATAAGTTTTAGGTATATCGATATTATGGCTATGATGGTATTTATTTAGACACGTGGTCTCGATAGGTGAGGTTAATTAATCCCGAGTTGAACCTCATAGTCAGGTAAAAGTATATAGACAGATAGTCGTCAAAATGATAAAAATGACCTACCGTCTGCCAGTCATAAAAATAATTCGTTTATGCTTGACGGTCTGAGTTAATCCTTCACTCTCTCGGGTGTTTCTGTATATTTCACTAGAGGATTTTCACTTAAAGCTTGTATAGGAAAGAATTTCCTCTCGATTGGCCTTATTGGCCTATTCAGAAATCTCACATAAGGAAATTTTTAAAAAATATCTTTTGTTTTACTTTGCTTATTCTCTAAGTCACCCTTTATCTAAATCACCTTTTATCTAAGTCACCCTTTATCTAAGTCACCTTTTATCTAAGTCACCCTTTCATTTTATATGTTGCGTTATTGTAAATAAAATTAGTAGGTCGTAAATAAAATGTATAATTAAAATAAAAATTATCATTATTTCTATTTCGATATAGGTTTTCAATTTTTCATTTCAGCTTATTTCAATTTCAGCGATTTCCCATTCCTGCATTATATATATATATATATATATATATATATATATATATATATATATATATATATATGTGTGTGTGTGTGTGTGTGTGTGTGTGTGTCTTCAGTATGAATCGGTCTTCAGTACCCCAAAAAGTGACAAAGCGATACCTGACATAAATGCATTCTTCGAAGAGAAATTGCAAGGAGAATGTATAACAAACTTTGATTTTATCCCAGAGATGTAGCGAGAGCTATAGGACAAATGATACAGTGGTGGGCACGCGCAACGATTTTTGTAGCGCCGCAACCGCAACCGCAACTCTGCTGAAATAGTTGCGCCGCACGCGCAAGCGCAACCCTTTTCAAAAAGTTGCGCCGCAAGCGCAAGCGCAACCAAAAATGTTGCGCCGCAAGTTGCGCCGCAACTTTTTGCGGCGCAACTGCCCACCTTTGCAAATGAAATCACATTCAGCTGCAGGTCCGGACAAATGGAACGCACTACTGATTAAAAACTGTAAAATTGAAATAGCTACACCCTTATATACTGGATATGGAGAAAATCCCTAGACACTGGGTACAGTGGACCACGAGGTACAGTACTGGCCCCACTCCTGTTCATTATCATGCTAACAGACATAGACAGCGGAGTAAACAGCAACAGTATAGTAATATCCTTTGCGGAGGATACAAAGACCAGCAGAAAAATCAGCGATGCAAATGAAGTGAAGGCCTTGCAAAGGGACACGAACAAAATATACAAATGGTCAGAAGACAACAATATGACATTTAGCACCGAGAAATTTCAGCTCTTGAGATATGGTTGAAATGAGGAACTTAAACAGACTACATATCACGCTCCAGTAGATAGGGAATTCAGAGAAACAGGGAAGCAGTCGACTTGGGGGTAATAATGACCGATGATGCCAAATTTGAGACACAAAATCAGATAGCGATAAACAAAACAAAAAGAGTCGCGGGGCAGGTACTAAGAACGTTCAAAAGGAGGGACAAGACAGTAATGATTCCCCTGCTAAAAACACTGATCACACCAAAACTTGAATACTACTCAGTTTTGACGTCCCCATATAAAAAGGAAGAAATTAATAAACTAGAAGAAACGCAGAGACATTTCACAGCCAAGATTGATGGCTGCAAATAAATGAACTACTGGGAAAGACTACGTAAACTAAATCTATATTCCCTGGAAAGAAGAAGAGAGAGGTATACCACAATCTATATATGGAAAATGATCGAAAAACTGGTACCAAACCTCAAGCTAAACCCAATTACCACCCAAACAACACTGGAAAATAAGAAAGGCGGAATGCGTAGTGTTCCCAAATTAAAGGCCCGACAAGGGGCCTCCTCAACATTGAAGGAAAATAGCTTGGTTGTCAGGGGGGCCAAGACCAGCTTCCAAAAGACCTCAGAAACGTTACAGGGGTAAAAGTTGAAGTCTTCAAGAGAAGACTAGATGCTTGGCTCAGGATGGTACCAGATGAGCGGGGTGTACCTGGCTATGTGCGGAGGAGAGCGCAAGAAAGCAACTCGCTCTTCAACAAAGCCTGGCCTAGAGGCGGGGCCACCAGCTTGACCTTCGTGTGAAGAGAGACCAACAGACGGAACCTGAATGAGGTTAACGAGGTATGGCTTTTTTCTGATGGAACTCGCCGGAACAGCTTTTTCCGATACCTTTTATTTTCAATATATAGAAGAAAATTTTATGGTTTTTATTTTCATTCCGATTTTATTTATTTATTTATTTATTTATTGTGGTGGGGTGGGGTGGGGGGGGGGGGGGGGGGGGGGGGGGGGTAGATTACGTGACAAAATTTTAGTAATAGGAAGGAGGCCTTTTTTTGGACTGGGACAGTCACTGGATGCGATGGAGTAGCAACTGACAAAGGTTGTAGGAAATATATAGCGGAGTTCCGGAACCCTCTTCTTTCCAGAAAAAAAAAACCACACTATATATATATACACACACACACACACACACACACACACACACATATATATATATATATATATATTTCGAAACTGTTGATTTCTGTATTGAGAATTTTGGCCCTGAATTCAAATCGAATTCGACAAATTTTTACGAGAATTTTTGTATAAAAAAAAGATCTGGAATGAATTCTTATTCGAATATTTTATACGAGACAGAGTATAAAATTAAAAAAAAAAATTTAAATAAAATATTATTTTTTTAAATTAAAAAATTTAAAATATTAAAAAAAATTAAAAATTAAAATTTAAAAAAATTTTAACCAATAGTTTTTTTTTATGCAGGAAAGAGGGGCCAAGTTAATAGTCGTAAGCCTATATTACCCGTAAGTATCAATCCGACTCGTTTATTTTATTTAGTTTAGCGACTGTTAATAGCTAAAACGGAAAATAGACTTGAAACTAAAACAAAAATTTTAAAGTTCTTAACAAAATAGTTACCGAAAAAATGGGTTTCGAACCGTAGATTTATTTGACACTTTTGGCATTTGTACCGTAGAATTGAGGAAACATTTGAAGAAAAAAGGGTGTTATAGGTCACGGCTATTTTTTTGTTTTATCAATTTGGGTCTTTAACAATGGACGAGTATAGGAACATGACATTTTGAGAAAGAACTAAATGAGAAATGATTTTTGCAACCGATTTACTGTTTCAATTTTATAATTTTTATAATTTTTTTAATAAATTATCTAATTTTTAGGAATTTATTTCAAATAAAATAATAGATTTTAAAAGCTTTTTTTTTTTTTTTTTTTAGTGGAGGAACGATATTAAAGGTGAATAAGGTTTTTTATTCCTGTTTTTATGAGGTACACGATACACTTAACAAAAAAAATTCTTGTTCAAATCCAGAGTCTAACAATAGTTTTATTATAGCCGAAATCGGATTTGATATTCAGTGTGATTTTTTTGTCGAAATTTGTATCGAATGTTTCTCCGGATTCGGAATTGAGACTAGAATAAGAATTTCAAAATGAAGTTGAGAATGAAATCGATTCCGAGGAGTTTTGTTTTGGGAGTAAAATCGAATCAACTGTACGCATATAGATTAGCGTGTTTCTACACACGCACACACACACACACACACACATACACGCACGCACACACACATACACGCACACACACACACACACCACACACACACACAAAATTAGTAATAAGCATAAAATTAATTAAATCTTGTTGAGAACAAAAGACAAAGTAAATTCTTCTAAAAAAAAATGTATTAAGTATTTGTTCATGAGAAGGAACAATGGTATCAAAGTATGATAAAAGTGTTATTGCGCAAGAGATTGGTCTTTGTATATAGATTGAATTACTAGTTTAATTACTAGTATAATTACTCGTATAATTACTCGTATGATCTAAGTAAAAAGAAAAGTGTTTATTTACAAAAGTGTTCTTCAAACATCACTGATGTTGTTTACCGGACTTAATGGAGATTCTAAAATATCGAATCGGAGCACAAGCTAACGAATCGAATCGAATCGAATCCTCTCTCCCCCGATTCGAAATCAAATCGAATCTCGAAGCTTCGTAGGGCCCTAATATAGATATATATATATATATATATATATATATATATATGTATTATATTATATTATATTATATTCAGAGGCATAAAAAAAATATTTTGAAAGCATTTTTTCAGCATAATATTTGTAAAATTATTTTGTTACATTTTAAGTGAGTAGAAAGATATTTTTGACCAGTTTAGAGGGACCATAAAATTTCAGAAAGCTTCAATGGAGCATCTTTTAATTCTTAAAGAATTTTTGTTTGTTTTTTGGTTACTTAAAGGAAGATATTTTGTTGATCTTTATTTTAAGTACTGTACCGTCTGTAGCAACCATACTGCGTGTCAGGGTTAAAAAGAACCACGTCTACCTTTCAACCTTTCAAAGGTTCCGTGCGATGATTCCTCATTTCACGAAGGTCAAGCTTGTCGCCCTTCCTCTCACAAATGATATGACGAATCATACTCCGTCTATGTACAGTATAAGTTTATATCGACTTGGCGCATTTTAATCCTAACACGCAGCATACCCCCCCCTTCCCCCGATCTCCCCGCCCTCCACACAAATAATAAAAAATAAATAAATTCATCAAGTAAAATGGTAAACTGAAATGTTTCATTTCATTAAATATCTTTGAACGTTCTGCAAATAATTTATTGGTTTTTGGAATTGGTGAGTTTTAAGGTTTGCTTTAAGTCAGGGGTGTTCAAACTTGTGCACGCGAAGCCATTTCGGTGTGCCCTCGAGTAGCCCCTACATAAGGTTTTAGAGACCGGTTTAGAAAGAATATTGCATTTAAAACCAGATAATCATATTTTTTATGCGTTTTATGTACTTTTTATCTTAATATTTTTTTATGTGTGCCCACCTGTGCCCCATCATTTGGAAAATGTGCCCTCCTGCGAAAAAGTTTGAGCACCCCTGCTTTAAGTCATATGACGAATCATCCGAGAAAACAAAATGGTTCACTGATGTTATTCTCAATAATGTTATTTGTTCGTTATTTACAGCTCATGTACAGCTCATATATACTCTCGTTCATCATTTGTAGAGACCCTGGAGGCCTTACTTTACTCCGACTAGTGGATGAGGGCTGGAGGACATCTGGCAACTACTGGTGTGTCGTTTACAGAAGCTGGAGGTGGTAATCGTTGGAGGCATCATCCGTTATAAAACTTTAATTCGCAAACATCACACAAAGGCATATAAATTTGGTAGATTTTGTTTGAGATGAATTCCCTCATGAATAAATTCATTAAGTTAAGTGAAAACAACTTCAATAAAGTAATTTAACTCTGCAATATAATTAATGTACGCCAGATATTACTAAATTGACCTTAAAGTTAAGCAAACTTTTATAGGCTTCCTTAAATGACTTTGTACGTTCGGTAAATTTCATTTTATACGAAAAAGTGACAGTTTGAAGTATGTATATATATATATATATATATATATATATATATATATATATATGGAAAGAGATATTTAACATGCAAATATACAGGTATGTAAAGACAGATATGAATGACCGTTGAAGACATGTTTAAAAAAAAAAAAAAAAAGAAGATAGCTATCACTTTACAAAAAATATAAACGCGAAAATTGGTTGGTTGTTTATCCCGTTGTATGTCCTTCAACCATGAGGGGTCATTGAGACAGGGGTAACGCCACCATTTTGATAAAATAAGACGAACTGTTAACAGCGGACTTGTCATTGCTTCCCTCCTCACTCTCAAACTTGTCTGACTTGTGAGAGAAGTGGAAAGAAGCGAAAAATCTAAAAAATATCTATGGAAGATTTCGTCCATGGAGGACCAGAATGCGAAAAAAAGGTACGCGATCCCCTTCATGACAACGACGCGACAGAGTGCTTGACTGGATTTCCGACGTAGAAGGGGCATGAACAACAACATACCCAGTGGTACATGCCAAAGCTATATACAGTGCATGCGCGTGCAGTTTATGCAGTCTGAAGTTTACGTGTCATTGCGTCGTGCAGATGGTAAATTTGTGACTATTTTATTGGTATTATGTGTATTTACGGAGGATCTCCAGATTGGAGTTGGTGATAAGGCGGGAATGTGATAACCAACCATTTATTAATTCACAGCAAAATGGCTTTTCCTTAACCTCGGGTAATTTATATAAATAGAATGTCCGTATTTATTTGTGAAATAATACAGAGTGAGTGTATGTATATATATATATGTGTGTGTGTGTGTGTCGTGTGTGTGCTTCTGTGTGTCTGTGCCGTGTGTGTGTTTGTGTCGTGTGTGTGTTTCTGTGTGTCTGTGTCGTGTGTGTGTGTGTATGTGCGCGCGCGCTTTATAGTGTATAAACTTCACACTATGAAATGTCTATTTTATATCCATAGTTAGTTATGATCAAACTTATAAGAGTGTCATATTTTGACACCTTAATTTATCAAGTGCCTTTAACTTTATTTACACATCTTTTTTTATTTAGTAATTTATATTTTTCTGCATCCTCATTTCTAAATAAGTTAATCTGACCATCAGCTTAATTTATTATCGGGTAGGAGCAGAGAGAGAGACAGAAAAATCCTCTGATGGCACAAACAGTTGCTTTTTTTTCCCATTTTTTAATTAGGAAAATCTCGATAAGCATTGAATGTCCTAATACCCTTTGCTGGAACTCTGCCCAATGTACCCCGAATATCCTGGACCATTTTTTTTAAACTTTTATGATATATCGTCATGGTTCCAGAAATAATTCTGCTCTGTTTTGAACTTTATCCTGTTATTTTTTGTTAATATCGCGGAACTACTGTTCGCGTGAATCTGATGTACTTCGCGTGTGGAGACCATACCTACATGCGGGGTTCTTCCTATGACCCAAGCTTTTGTTGCCTCTTAATATTCTATGACTCTCGTCTGTCAATTTATTTATTTATTTATTTATTTGTCCAATTTATGAGCAGTAGTGAGTAATTGGCGTATACATGAATCCGTCCGTGTATAAGTGAGTACATGAATGAAAGTCAAAAGCCAAAAGGTTACTTGAGAACTTGGCATTAAATATACCAGTTCAGACGGCCCTTATCTTGTCATATAAAACATGTTTCATTTAACATATTTACACAGGGTGCCCTTCCCTCACAATAACAAAAATAAGGTGGCGAAACTTCCCTTTTAGGAGTTAACATTTCGTATTATTATCTTCATGCTCGCTTCAAAGTGACTTACTTTCACTAAATTCACCCTAAACAAATATTTTGAGGTGAATTAATTTACGTTATACTCGTTGTATAATTAGTAAATTATATAATTTAAAACTCGTTAAATTTTAAAGTTGCAGTTTTTGCGCACGTTTTGATATGTCGGGCGGGGGTGAGACTCACGGTAAATAATAATGAATCGCCAATGAAACCTCACGCAGTGTTTAATAAAGAAACAAAAGTTCTTTAGTTTTAATCTGAGATAACACACACACACACACACACACACACACACAAGAGATACACCATATATATGTTCAAAAGAATGTTCAAGAGCAGGGACAAAACAGTAATGATTCCCCTGCTAAGAACATTGATCACGCCAAAACTTGAATACTGCTCAGTCTTGACGTCCCCATATAAAAAGGAAGAAACTAATAGACTAGAAGAAACGCAGAGACATTTCGCAGCTAACATTGATGGCTGCAAAGGACTCAACTACTGGGAAAGACTACGTAAACTAAATCTGTACGCCTTGGAAAGAAGAAGAGAGAGGTACACCGTGTGTATGGAAAATAGAACATGATCGAAATACTGGCACCAAACCTCAAACTAAACCCAATTACCATCCAAACAACACTGGAAAATAGGAAAGGCAGAATGTGTAGTGTTCCCAAATTAAAGGCCCGACAAGGGGCGTCTTCAACACAAGGAAAATAGCTTTATTGTCGGGGGCGAAGACTTTTTAACCAGCTTCCAAAAGACCTCAAAAACGTTACAGGGGTCAAAGTTCAAGTCTTTAAAAGAAGACTAGATGCCTGGCTCAGGACGGTACCAGATGAGCCGGGTGTACCTGGCTATGTGCAGTGGAGAGCGCAAGAGAGCAACTCGCTCCCCCACAAAGCCTGGCCTAGAGTCGGGGCCACCAGCTTGACCAACAAACGGAACTGCAACGAGCTTAACGAGGTATATATATATATATATATATATATATATAATCATAAAACTAAAGTAAATACAAATGTCAAACTGTACAATAATAAAATCTAATATAAAAAAAAGTTAAAAAGTTGTTAAAAAAAAAAAAAAAATTCAGTCCACGGTTCCGAAACAAGGTTTATCTTAAGCTTCCATTTTTAGACCAACTAACTTTTCAACTTAATAAAGATGGCCACTCCATTTTGGACAGACACTTCCCTCAATGCGACTTTATAATCATTAATTCTAATTCTAATTCTCCGCAATCCTTTTTTCGCCATAAAGATCACCTCCCCGTGCTTTTGAGATCCTTTGTTATTTATTTATATACATGCGCGACCTGCCAAAGTCGTTTTGTGGGGCAGACTGCCCTACAGTTAAAACTTAGGATTTCGAAGCATTTGGATTTTTCTTATCGAACTTCTCGCCCTTTTTCCACTCCTGAATCCTCCGCTATTCGGCATCATTCAGAGACCCATGACCACTCGTGCCCCCAGGACTCCTTTGCGATTTTGTCGTCTGCTTCTAATTCATTCGATCTTAAAATTTTAGAATCCCTTTTTATCAAGAAATTAAATCCAGAACTAAACGATAGCCTTTCCTCGATAAAATTACATACTTCCTAACCAACCAACACCTTTTTAACGCAACTAACGCACTAGTAACTTGTCGTTTTTTGCTTTCCTTTCTCTCCACTTGTCATTTGTAACTTTTACCATCCACGTGTCCTTTTAAAAAAAAAAAATAATAATTTTTTTAAAATTTTAAACATTTTTAAACTTTTTAATTTTTGAAATTTTAGTTTGTTTTATTTTTACTTTTTTGTTTTATAATCCAGATAGTTGTTTTTTTTTTAAACTTTTTAACTTTTTTTTGTATTAGATTTTATTATTGTACGTTTGACTTTTGTATTTACTTTAGTTTTATGATTATTTTTTTAGATGCTTCTATTTAGTCACTGAAGATGGCCCCTGAGTGGACCGAAACGTTTGGCCAATAAATGTTGAGAGTCGTATCTCTTGTTTTCATATTCCTATTGAGGATAAGGTTCCCGAAGAACACTTCTATCGTAACTATATATATATATATTAGTGATGCAGCGGATGTCATTTTTTTCACATCCGCGGATGCGGATGAGGATGTTTGATTTCAACATCCGCGGATGCGGATGCGGATGTCTACATTTTCGTTATTTTTTTAGGATATATTCGAGATTTGTTGTGTTTAACGTATATAATAAGTTATTATATAGAGAGAGCTGTAGCTATAATGTAGTATAATTGATTAATTGTACAATAATTGCTGTACTTTTCTCTGAACATATAAAATAATATCAAGCATCTAACTAATACAGAAATCAATTAGTGAATTCGTCTGCAAATAAATTCGTTATATTTTGTTGTTTCAGCCACAATTAGAAACCATAATTGTGTTACCAGGATGCGGGACGTGAACCCAACTCAAATGCACCCCACCGACCTCTTTCCCCAACCTCCTCCACCCTTATAGAAAGAGATCTTTAATTAGCTTGATAACTATTTATATTAAGTTTAAAGTTTTATTAGGCATATTTATAAATGAGTAATTAAAATAAAGTAAACTAAGATGTTCATCGTTTAATGTTCAAACTTAATTATAGGAAGGTTATGCTTAAGGAACATTAATTTTTCTGCCTTTTCTGCTGCCAGTCTGTTTCTCTTTTCATCATATATTAATCCAGCACTGCTAAATAATCTCTCGCTTGGTACGTTTGTTGGAGGACAGGCTAAATGTTTCCTTGCAAGTTTACTCAAGTATGGATAGATATTCTGCGTATTTTTCCACCAACTAATAGGATTGTCACATGCAGCCAGGCGTTTTTCTTGGTGATAGCTCTCGATCATTTTTACTACATCTTTTGACATCGCGTAGGTCTCGTCATTGCTGCTTGACTCAAGAAACTGAGAGACAGATTCTGTGATAGATTTGCTTGTTGAAGGTGTTGGTTCTGTCACTGAAACTTTTATTCTTTTGGTGGGTGGCGAAGCGACAGATTCAAGAGATTGAAGCTCTTCAACTGCTTTGCCAAGTGATGATTTAACTCGTTCTAATGTACTAGGTGAAAATAACTTAGCTTTGTAACGTGGCTCTAAGTAGGTTGCAAGAGAGTAACTTCATACAAGAACAGCCTCTCGTCTTGTCGCTTGCATCACTTTTGCGCACAATGAACTAGTTCTATTAATATAGTAGAATTTGATAATTTCCGCTTATTAATGACATTTTATCTCAACGGTCCACATCCGCACGACATCCGCAGTCCAAAGTGCGGATGCGGATGCGAGAAAATGTGCGGATGTTATGCGGATGCGGATGTGACCTACATCACTATATATATATATATATATATATATATATATATATATATATATGTGTGTGTGTGTGTGTATATATACATATATAAGAAATTTGGAAGCAAATGTTTGCGAATAATATATGGCAGATACCTTCTTCGTAATTCTTCTCAATTACCATATCAAAGCTATAAGAACTATTCTTCGTATAAATTATTATAATTACATGGCTACGACTGTCGTAAAACTTTCGTACGGAAGAACACCAATTAATTAAAATAAAAAAAAGAAAGAGAAAAGGTTTAAATTGGCTTTTCTAATTAAAAGTTTCTTAATATGGTTTGTCCATATCGGGCAAACTGATAATGTTTCATTCGGATATTAGCGAATATGTCACTGTTCTTTATTAAACGTCGGCATTCCTTTTATGCCTACAGCCCAATTAAACTATAAAAAAATTAAAATACAACATATACACACACACACACGTGTATATATGTATATATATATATATATAAGGAATTCCTTCCTCATTTTCATACAAAAGAGCTATTTTACCCTATATATATATATATATATATATATATATATATATACCCTATATACCCTATATATGCATTTTTAAATATTTCGTATATACGCCCATTATACGTGACTATTTGTCCACTAATTTATAATGTCTTTAATTTATTGATGTTATATAACAAACGCTGTTTAAGAGCGTTGACAAGAGGATGTAATTAACTTACAATTTTATTAATGGAAAGACCTTCCTTGGCTATAATTAACAGGGCTTAACCCAAAATATAATCTTACCAAGATGGGAAAAAACCCACCAGATATATATATATATATATATATTATTCTTCCCAAAATAATTAAATTTCTCTCTCTCTCTCTCTCTCTCTCTCTCTCTCTCTCTCTCTCTCTCTCTCTCTCTCTCTTTAAAATATTATATTAAAACAATAAAACAAATTATATTTAGTGAGTAAAAAGGAACTCGCTTTCGCTGACTCAATTTCAGCAAATGATAATGATAAGACCACACAATGTATTTAAAAATAATTGGAACTCAAAACGCAAATTGCCAAAAGGAAAAAAAGAAAAGTAAGGACGTCGAGTCACGCATATAATGTGGATCAGATTCTGGTTATTGAAATTGGTTTGCTCAACGTTTACGTCCCACTCAAAAAAACCCCGGGTGAAACCTGGTGATAACATCTCATGCGGGACTTCAAAGTAATTATATGGAATATTTCTGTCAAAGCTTCGGAAATGACGAAGCATTTTGCCTTCAATTTTGAGTGGTTTATATAATTTGTTTTTCAGTGAGGTGAAGAGTCAAGTGCAAAAAAAAAATGCCAAAATTGTACCTCTTCATAAATCTGGTTCTAAAAATGATGACTGAAATCGGAGACCAGTTTCACTTCATGGAATTGTGCGTGAATAAGACATTTGAAAACTTGAATGATGCGAGACTAAACAGCCATTATGTACAAAATCATGATGTCCAACAAGCAATAAGCTCTCGCTAAAACAAGGATATCCTCAAGAAACCGCTCTTTCACGTATCTATACTTTGAACGGAGTACAAGTTATTGCATACTTGTTTTGTTTCTATGGCTTCAGAAGGTATTTGACGAGTTATGGACGGTGCAATTTATTTTAAAAACCTTCCAGATATCGTGTCAGAGGTCTTGGTTTATCTCTCCTCGAATTTTATCTGAAGAATAGGAAACTTTACACAGTATTTAATGATGTTGTCTCAGGAATGTTGCCATCTTGGGCGGGAATCCCTCAAGGTATCCGTTTAGGACCTCTATTGTTTAACGTTTATACAAATGAACTCTTTATGAGCCCTTTCCTTAAACATTACGACGTAGGCGGACGATACGGACCTCTTAAAAACTTCTGATAAATTAAAGGTGCTCGTTCAGAGTATGAATATGAGGTTAATGAAGTTAAAATAACAGGGAGAACTTTTAGCAATTGACGACCAAAAAGCATAATCAAAAAATGATGGTTAAATATCGGAGAATTCTAACAGAATATAATTGAAAAACATTACAAAGGAAAAGCAGTTCGTAATCAGTAAACAAACCAAATGTGCTCACATTATTCTCGCCAAGCACGATTCCATTCTTTTCTTTTAAATCAAACAAAATTGCTTAGCATTTAACGATATGATTATTTTTCAGAACACGTTGTAGTACTCTACGTGTAACTGACCTTATTTTAAAGTATTTTTTATATATATATATTCATCCTTCCATACAATAAAGAAAGTGGTTGGTAGATAAATGGGTACCCTTGGTGGTCTAGACTCTAGTCTAGTGGTTAAAACGCTGGGCTGCTAGAGGGGCGTGGTTCGCATTCCACGTTAAACTGTAGGTCTAAGGTGGAGTGAAAAGCTTGACCTTCTTCGGAATGAACAATTCGGGCGGAAGCAAACCAAAGATTATATATATATATATATATATATATATATATATATATATATATATATATATACACACATTTTTATTAACAAATGTTCAGAATCGACTTATGTTCGACATTTCTGCAGCATCCCGCCTAATTTGGAGGAATTGTATAGTACCCATTCATGTACCACCCAAAAGAAGGATGAATATAATAATAAATAATAAAAAAAAAGACTAACAATATACAGTTATATACACATACGGCATATATATATATATATATATATATATATATATATATTTATTTTATTTTTTAAATTGGTTCCCAATGATTTACCTTTCAATTAAGGTTTACGGTAACTAAACTTTAATGTTGTTTCCCGACCTTGCAAACAATCAAATCTTATAAAATGCGAAGAGAACAACTTCAGTATCACTGAAGATCAAATAGGGACGTTGGCATTAACTTTCACCTTATCAGGTTTAGAAGTAACAAAACTCACATATAATTTTAATAATAATAATGACTAATTCTGTAAACATTAGAATATATATATATATATATATATATATATATATATATATATATATGATGAATAAAACCACGAAGGAAAGGAAACACAAAATGGTGCTCAAGCGCTTTCGTCTAATGACATCCTCAGGATGTTCCTGAGGATGTCATTAGACGAAAGCGCTTGAGCACCATTTTGTGTTTCCTTTCCTTCGTGGTTTTATTCATCATAAATATTTTTCACGTGTTACTTTCGTGAAATAATTTTCATATATATATATATATACTCTTCATAATCATGCTAACTGACATAGATGAGGACGTTACCAGAGACAGCACAGTAACATCCTTTGCAGATGACACAAAGATCAGTAGAAAAATACGAAAACCAGAAGACATAGGATCTCTACAAACCGACATAAACAAAATTTACAAGTGGACGGAAGACAACAATATGAAGTTTAACACCGAGAAATTTCAGCTATTACGGTACGGAAAAAGAGAAGACCTAAAGTCCATGGAATATTATACCCCAAATGGACAGGAAGTCCAGAGAAATTCCAGAGCAAAAGATTTAGGGGTTGTAATGACAGATGATGCGAAATTTGAAACACAAATAAGATAGCAGTAAACAGAGCAAAGAGAATAACGGGTCTGATATTGAGAACTTTTAAACGAAGGGATAGGAATGTAATGATCCCCCTACTGAAAACCCTGATAATACCCAAACTGGAATACTGCTCGGTCCTAACATCCCCATATAAAAAAGAAGACATTAGACAGCTGGAGGGGATTCAAAGAAGTTTCACAGCCAAGATCAATGGGTGCAAAGAACTAAATTACTGGGAAAGGTTACGAGAACTAAACCTATATTCACTGGAAAGGAGAAGAGAGAGATACACCATTATTTGCACTTGGAAAATAATGGAGAAACTAGTCCCTAATCTTACTCTGAATCCCATAACTCCCCAAACAACGGTGGAAAGTAGAAACGGTAGACTGTGTCGTATTCCCAAATTGAAGGCGAGACAGGGAACATCCTTAACCCTGAAAGAAAATAGTTTTGTAGTGAGAGGACCAAAACTTTAATCAGCTGCCCAAAGACCTAAGAAACACGAAGGGAGTTGCAGTGGAAATCTTCAAAAGAAGACTTGACGCCTGGCTCAGAACAATCCCCGATGAGCCGGGCGTACCTGGCTATGTGAGGTGGAGAGCGCAAGAATCCAACTCACTACTTCACCAGGCCAACTCGAGGGAGGGGCGACACGCTTGACCTTCGCGAAATGAGAAATCATCACGTGGAACCTTTGTAAGGTTGTAAGGTATATGCACCTTGGTGGTGTAGTTGTTAGCGTTGCTGACTACAAATTCATCGCTCCCGGGATCGAGACCTGGTGACGGCAGGCGGCACTCAGCAAAACCCAGCTGTTCGTCCTTCCACACAATAAAAAAACTGGTTGACAGATAAATGTGTACCCTGGGTAGTCCAGTGGTTAAGACGCTGGGTTGCTGGTGGGGCGTGGTTCGCAATCCACGCTAAACTCTAGGTCTAAGGTGGAGTGAGAAGCTTGATCTTCGTCAGAATGAACAATTCTGACGGAAGCAAAACCAAGGTTAACCATATATATATTATATATATATATATATATATATATATATATATATATATATAGTTTGTACACGTTGTAGTTTCATTTACAAACGTTTCGGAAAATGGGTTCCATCATCACCCTTAAAATATCAAAAAG
Organism: Bathynomus jamesi; assembly: GCA_023014485.1. Lineage (NCBI taxonomy): Eukaryota > Metazoa > Arthropoda > Malacostraca > Isopoda > Cirolanidae > Bathynomus > Bathynomus jamesi. The sequence continues at coordinate 399,080 of JAJOZX010003830.1, forward strand.
AAAACAAATTATTATAATATAAACTGAATAATTAAACATAATGAAAGGGTGTACAGAGTTTGTTAACATGATTATTATATGTGCTACGGCGTAGCCGATGTCGTAACACAGCTTCCCGTTGATCAGCGAAGTTAAGCGATATTTGGTTTGGGTAGTAGCTGGATGGGAGACCGTCCTCCGCATCCAGATTATGTAGCGACCCGTGGTTCCCACCTAAAGCCGTAGGTCTCCTCCGTCATATGACCTTAGATGTTGAGAAGGAGGTTAAACAATCCCAATAATTATTATGATAATTATTATACGTACATAGTTACATTATAATAATATTGTTTGTACCCTTGTCAATTACATAATATTAGAAAAAATTATTAGGTTAGGTTAGGTTAGGTTATTGTGGAAGAGTATATATATAATATATATATATAAATGCTTGGAAGGGCATCTTGACTTTGCCAAAGGTTTTGCGTGGATATTAAGGGCCTCCACTGTAGTCTGATTTTTATTTTAAATTGCGGTTCGAACTTAGGAACGAATCCTTCAATCAAATAACTAAATAAATGTGGTGATGTAGCGGTTAGTATCGCTGACGACAAATCCATTAATCTGGGTTCGGTTCCCGGTGGGGGACAGGCGGCGGGAAGCTCACCTAGCCGTTCATCCTTCTTTTGGGTGGTAGATAAATGGGTAATATAAAAATCCACCAGATGAGGCGGGATACTGCGAAGGTATCGAACACAAGACGATTCTAAACATTTGTTAATAAAAAATAATATATATATATATATATATATATATATATATATATATATAGTGAAGCGCGTGTTTTTAAGAGTCCTTTTTTTTCAAAAACAAAAACTCTATCTCGCAAAATCCCGGTTTTGTTTTTTTGTTGTTGTTTTTTTAATGTTGTTTTTTTAAAATATCAATTCTGAAAATGATGAAATAATGTTAAATTTAATTTTCTTTCACCATATCTTCCGATCATATTAATTGTCATTCTTGAATATTAAGTATGTTAATATAGCCTATCATGGCGTAGTTGGCATTTTGAATATGGCCATTCTCTTCTGTCCCACATTTGCTCCTAAGCTTTTAACAATGTAGAAATTGAAAATATTAGATATTCTTTTGGGTTGGGTCACCAGTAGACGATTCACGGTCTCTATCCCTATGCTCTGATTATACGATTTACTTCAGAATATAGGCAAACTTTGACATTTTGAAAGAATCAAGTTCATAATTTATCTTTTTTTGGTAAAGTTCAAATTTAGATTTCATTCGAGAGATTAAAAAGAGTGATTTTAAGTTGATTTTGATAAAAATAATGTATTAAGGAAATATTCTGAAAGAAGAAGGGGTGTGGGTAGCGAACCTTCGTAGAATTGCAGAATCTGTGGTATAGCGTTTGCCCCAACTTTAATTTATACCCCAATTTTTTTGTATTTTCTATGATTTCGTTCGGGCCAAACTGTACCTTTCATTCGCGCTTATTTTTTAAGGTTCTAACCGGGAGTTCACCTAACCCAGTGGTTCCCAAACTTTTTTAGGCCAACGCCCCCTTATGTCCATCAATATTTGCTGGTGGCCCCCCCCTCATAAAGATAATAATATAACAGGATAAGTGATAAGTGATTTATTAATAGAAGGTAACAATTTAACAGTATCCTAGCGCCCCTCCTTCTCTAAGATTCTCAAACGCCCACTTGGGGTGGCTGTGGCGCCCACGTTGGGAACCATTGAAACCTAACCTAACTTTTATTATTACAGATGTAAAATGACGCCGCTTCTATTTGGCCCCAAACGTAACGATATAAAAAAATGATCACATTTTGGCCTCTTAAGTTAAAATTTTGGTACAAACGTTCCAGCCCGTCAAAATGTTTTACACGGATGCTGGATATATATTTTTGTTTTTATAACACTTATAACGTATTTTATTGGCTATATACTTATCAATATTTTTAGCTTAGTTACGAGTAAATCTATTTTAGATATTAAAAATATACATACAAAATATTCTTTTGTTTTTACACGTAACAACAAATTCATTATAACTTTATATCTATTTTTTCCGTAAACAAATTTTAGGGCAAACCCCCCCCCCGAAAAACCCGCGCAGAACCCCCGGTTTTTGCAACATATATATATATATATATATATATATATAGAAAGACAAGCTCTTGAACTAACATTCTTTATTAACCAAACGTTTCGGGAGTTCGTTTCACAATTCCCATCCTCAGTGAATGTACAAGTTATAAGTCAGTCATTGAACTTTATTCCACTAATTGACTCACATGATAACTTACACGGTTATCATATTATGGTATATGCAAAGCTGTGCGCGCTACTCATGAAAACTAGCGCCGCTAGCGCTAGCGCTAGTGAGGCAAAATAATAGCGGCGCTAGCGCTAACGCTAGTCATTTTAAAATTTAGCGACGCTAGCGCTAGTTTTCAATATTAGCTATAACAAATAAAAAATACCTATTATGTTAGTTACACTTCTATGCAGTAATATTGTCAAAAAGAATATGTTTAAATGAAACAATTATACTATAGAACCAAGGCTTTTTATTTATTTAAATCCAGTATATTTATTTAAATCTAGCTATAACAAATAAAAAATACCTAATACCATAGAAACAATACATTTCATGCATGTTTGAAACGTTCAAACTCGTATGGAATAGAAGGACTTTAAATTCATTTTTGAAATAGCAATTAGCGCTAGCGCATAGCGTTAATTTTTATTTAAAAAACTAGCGGCGCTGGTAAATGCGCTAGTAGTTTGAAAATCTAGCGACGCTAGTGGTGGCGCTATTAAAAACTAGCGGCGCTAAAAAGCGCCGCTAGTTTTAGCGGCACTAGTCACAGCTCTGGGTATATGGTATATCAGGGATGGGTATGGTTGTGGGTATGGGCATAAATTTTCGTATAGGTATAGTATAAGTACAGAAATAGTGTTTCTAAATGGTTTACGTCGTGGTCAGTGTCGTAATACCACTTTCCGTCGATCAGCGAAGTTAAGCTACATTGAATTTGGAGAGTAGTCAGATGGGGGTGGACCATCCTCCGCGTCCGGATGATATAGCGATCCGTGGTTCGGATCCCACGTAAAACTGTAGGTTTCCTCCGGCATATGACCTTAGATGTTAAGAAAGATAAACGACTCCATCATTACGTCATTTTTTGTCTTTAAATTATTCTAATTAATAATTGAAAGCGATTTAATTGAAGGAATTACGTTCATTATATCTTGTAGTGTCTCTCATGCTTCATACATTGAAAAAAATAACGTATGAACGGTGTAATTTCCTCTTTATTATTTAAGAACGTCACTTTTCCAAGCTTTTAAAAGATTAATATAATACACTGCGTGTATATATATATATACACGGTGAACCAAAAGTAGGTGGACAGTAGGTTGAATACGGTTTGTGTTATATTATATTATAACTATGGTGTTCATTATAACTATGGTGTTTGTGTTTTATTATATTAAATATTATAACTAAATTTATTTAAATTTTATTTTGTATTATAGTATACAAAAAATTAAATATGTATTCTCAAAGTAAACGTTATCATTTACTGTCCACCTACATTTGGTTCACCCTATATATATATATATATTTTAGGAGCTGAACAATATGCAAATAATAATGGGGTAAGTTTAATTTAGAATTATAATTTGATTTAGTTTTACTATACCCCGTTAGTAGCCCTGGCGGAAGGGTGGGGTGGGGGGAGCATTTGATTAGTGTGACCATGAGTAACTAACCACAAGTACTCTTCAATGAAAATAATAATAATTATAACCCGTGTTGTTTTTACACACGCTTCCTGCCTTTCATTTCTACTTCTCGAAAGGTAGTTATAAATAGATAATAAGAATTACTCAAATAATAAAACTTTTTGCGCTTCTCTGACTTCTTTTTTTTTTTTTTAAATTGGTGTGTGGGTGTGACGAAACCAAATCGAGTTACATAAATTTAACCGCAAAATTTCTGAACGTGCATATAAAGTCAAACAATTCGATCTTATGCGAGTCTATTTAATTCATATTAATTTAGATCAAATTAGATTAGGTTAGGTTATATATATTCTTGGTTAGGCTACGCTAGGTTAAGTTATGTTTGGTTACGTTAGGCTACGCTAGGTTAGGTTAGGTTTGGTTACATTAGGCTACGCTAGGTTTGGTTACATTAGGCTACGCTAGTTTAGGTTATGTTTGGTTACATTAGGCTACGCTAGGTTAGGTTAGGTTTGGTTACATTAGGCTACGCTAGTTTAGGTTATGTTTGGTTACATTAGGCTACGCTAGGTTAGGTTAGGTTTGGTTAAGTTAGGCTACGCTAGGTTACATTAGGTTTGGTTACATTAGGCTACGCTAAGTTAGGTTATGTTTTGTTACATTAGGCTACGCTAGGTTAGGTTAGGTTTGGTTATATTAGGCTACGCTAGGTTAAGTTACGTTAAGCTAGTCATTTTCACTAATAATCTGAAATGTACGTGTTTAGGATTGGTTAATAACTTTTGTTTAAGATATTCGATAATTATTTTTTTTTAAATTTTCACTTACATCTTAAATGGCTGAACCTTTATAACGTCAAATTGCAATATAAGATTGAATGTATCGATTTTATTACTCCTTTATGAACGTCCGGGTCAAATAAGTACCGTTTCAAATACACGTAATTAATCTTAACCCTACAAAAATTGCCGGCGTTTCAAGGGTTAAATCCTATTTTGTGAATGGAATTTTGATGCGTGATTTGGTATGCGAAGAGGTAAAGGAAATTTTAGAAAGTTTTAACTAACAAAATTTTCATTTTAAAGAGCTATAGAAATATTTTTAAAGGTATACTTATACAAATGAACGTCGAATGTTAGTCCAACCCAAAGCCCCGTCGTCTAATTATCGACACGAATTAATGAACGAATTAACAAGGTTCCCATTGCGCCCGTCTAGCGAACTCACAGGCAGAGGGGAACGGGCCTGCGAGACACTGCGGGGAAGGAACACCCTGTTGAGCTTGACTGTACTGTTAGTACTGTGACCCCTCTATGTGCTTGGCAATGTTACTATGCGCTGCTCGTACCCTGATGGCTGTGTGGGCGGAACGATGCTTTGTGTAAAAGAGTGAAACCTCTCCCATAACTTGAACGTAATCTGATGAAATGGCTTGAACGTTAATTATATATACACACAGTATATATATATATTTTTTAATTGGGGTTGTTTAACCTCCTTCGCAACATCTAAGGTCATATGACGGAGGGGACCTACAGCTTTACGTGGGATCCAAACTACGGGTCGCTATATAATCTGGGCGCAGAGGACGGTCTCCCATCCAATTCCTACCCAGACCCAATGTCATTTAACTTCGCTGATCTCCGAGAAGCGCTGTTACGACATTGGCCATGACGTAGCCCGCAGTATATATATATATATATATACATACACCCTTGGTCAAAAGAGTTGCATCACTTTCGAAACCTAATGGAATGAGAAAAGTACAATAGAAATTATTTATAACATCATTCACGTATTTTGAGAACTTCTAATGAATGAGTAACACTTATCAACATTCGTAAACTTCCTCAGAAAGATTTGTAATAATTATTATTTATTAACATTAATTTAAATACTTCAGACTTTTGTAAATTTTGCAGTTTCTTTGTAAATCTATTTAAACTCCAAAATAGTATGAAATTCAATACACGAACGGCACACCATTATTCAAAAGTAACATGGAGGTTTGGCCAAAGCTGTTTATGCTGTAATTATCATAGGTTTTCTGATGCTCTCTTTTAAGATTTATGCTAAAAATAAAAGAAGTCTTACAGTGTGTGTGTATATATATATATCATGTCATTTAAAACTCTCTGACAGTGCCGTGATTCAAAGCACGGAAAAAGGTATATAGACTCTAAGGTGATGCAACTCTTTTGGCCTAGGGCCTAGGCTATATCGCTCGAAATAAAGCCTTCTAAATTTAGAACTTATAGCTACTTTTTGACGGTGCATTCTATAGAAGTTCTTCCTTCTTTTGGGTATTAGAGTTTCTCGTCAGATGACACAGGGTATTCAAAAAGAAACGCAACCCATTAGAGAATGCATATATCATTGTAACCTAACCCTTTTCTTTCTGTTTCGGGTCGCGTTTCTTTTCGAACACCCTGTATAATAACTTCTTTTAACATAACTGCTTTAGAAAGAAGAAATTATCTTAAAAACTTCTTTTTGTTTGAATGAATTGACAAAATAGAAGATAATATTTCTATGCATAGAAAATTGCTGGAAGTCTTTGTTATATATATATATATATATATATATATATATATATATATATATATATATATTACTCAATATTATATTACATAATATTGTTTATAGTGGTCATAACTCAGAAAATGTTATAAAATAAATAATAGACAATTTTTTTTTATCTACTTTTAATTAAGGATCTCCATTCGTCCATCCATTCGCTCAAATTCATTTATAGATTTTGGTAATGTTAAAAAAACCCATTAAAATTACGTTTGTTAATTAATATATTTTGGTTCTCATTTAAATTGGTGTGTGTGTGTGTGTTTTCAATACTGTCCGTTTTACGATGGTCGCTCGTATATACGTAACAGGTGTGTCCCTCAAATCATTTGGCACTTTCTAATGGGAGGATGATCAATCATGGCGCGAAATTTGATGGTTTGCCGTGATGGTCGGTGATAGGACACATCATTTTAAACAAAGAAAATATATTTTATTTTAACGAGAAAGCTCGTTCAAATCAAATCGCCTTACAAGTGACACCTCCCCACACACACACACACACACAGTCCAGAGCTGGGCACTTGCGGCATATTGCGGTACTGCGGTACTGCTGCACTACTAAACCGGTACCAAACCGGTACGCGGAAATTTGAATGCGGTAGCGGTACTGCGGTACTTTCAGCGATCCTTTGCGGTACTGCGTTATGGGGGCCCGGGGTGGTAGTGCGGTGGTACCGCAAGTACCGCAGTACCGTAAAATATGCCGCAAATGCCCAGCTCTGACACACACACACACACACATACATACACACATACACACACACACATACAGTATATACACACACGCACGCATATTTAATTTTTAAAAAAGTTTTGATTCTAGACTAAGAAAGAATTGTATTCAAAATTAGGAGGTTCCTCGAATATGACGTTACTTGAATATGACGCAGACATGTCATCTCTCACGGATTTTATGTCTATGTCAGCCTCACGCTTTCAGTATTATTTATTAATAATAATGATGATGATGATAATAATGATAAAATTGGGGGAGAATGTCTCAAACTCCCTTATCAAAATGAGGCACATTGAGAAATCTCACGGATTCTCATACTTCAAGGTTGACGTCTCTGATGAGTCCAGAGCTGGGCACTTGCGGCATATTTTGCGGTACTGCGGTACTGCGGTACTACCAAACTACCAAACCGGTACCAAACCGGTACGCGGAAATTTGAATGCGGTAGCGGTACTGCGGTACTTTCAGCGATCCTTTGCGGTACTGCGTTATGCGGTCCCGGTTTGGTAGTTTGGTAGTACCGCAGTACCGCAAAATATGCCGCAAGTGCCCAGCTCTGCTGATGACGTTACATGAATATGACGTTACACGAATATGACGTTAGTTAAAAAATAAAATTTTGTTTAAAACAACTAAAATTATATTTACTTGGAATTGGGTTGACTTTATGTGAGAAACTTTGAAAAAGATTAAATATATTGCCAGATGTATTTAATCTAACCTAAATTGATTTTGAATTAACATCACTTAATTAGTTCAGTTTTAACAAAGGTTAGGAGGTCTCGTAATTTTGAACACAATACTTTGTTCATCTGAAATGTAAACAATTATTTTGTTTAAACTAAATAGAATGAAGTTTGTTTTGAGTGTCCCTAAATTCCTCATGCAAGCAAACTTTTTTTGCTTTTAGATAAGATTATATATATAATATATATATATATAATATATATATATATATATATATATATATAATATATATATTTTAGAATTAACCTGAAAAACACCAAAACATTAACTTATTTGGAAATGATGCAAAAATCAAATTTTTTTTAAAATTATTTTAAATTATTCTCGGCCATCAATTTTTAGTAATTTACTATTAATTTAATAGTAATTAATTAATTAATTAACTTAAATCGTGTCGCCATTACGACGCGGGTGTGTCTAATTTTGTAAAAACGGGTTAAGACTCAGTTCATTGACTTTTTTGGTGTCTTCCTAAAAAATTTATTAGTAACAAAATTCTTGTACAAATTTACACCATGGAAAAATGGTACGTTTTAACCAAAGTTTGTTGAAAATATTTCAACGAAAGAGGAGCTGTTTTGAAGTAACTTTGTTACTTATTTAAAGGATTGTAAAGAATGCTTCTATTGTGTTTACGAAAGATTTATATGACAATGTTCATAATATGACGCAATTCCGATAGTAAAAATCTTGTTTGGAGACGACAAAGGGGGACATTGTTTACATTACTTTGAAGAAATAAAAAAATTACTTAGAAAAAACCATTGTTTGTTGGAATACTTTCGACACAATTCAGTTCTAAAAAGAAAAACAAAAATTCTGTGAGCAAATGTGAAAAATTTGAGGTTTTTTCAGATCGCATTATTTCTTCCTTAAAATCTATTTGATATTAACTTATAGCTTACAAGGAAAAATGATCGGGATCACCTAAAGATCAGGGCCCCCCCCAACTTTCTTTAGTTAGCTTTATAAGGTTAACTAACGAAAATATCACGACCTAACCTAACCAATCGTCAAGGGCGTACAGTTGACCTAACGATTGGTTAGGTAAGGTCGTGATATTTTCGTTAGTTAGTCTTATAAAACTAACTAAAGAAGGCTGGGGGCCATGATCTTCAGGTGATCCAATGATCGTATAATATGCGAATGAGGTTCATATGTGGAAAATGCAGCAGGGTGATTCACTCGCTGGTAGCCCTAGAGTATCGCTAACATATCCGTTGAGGCTACCAGCGAATGAATCACCCTGTATTTACTCGTTTAATGAATAGGACTGTCCGCATGACACGAAAGCTACAATCGTAAACCTTTTTATAATAATAATTTAACCAAAAAGTTAATTTAGATGTTAAAATAAACAAAATAATAGATTTATTCCTAATTCTGAGTTTCATCAAATTTTGTTAAAATTAAATTGATGAAATAAATTAATTGGGTTTAGAGTCAATTCAATTAAAAATAAATTCGGTTAACCAAGGTTAGCCAAGGTTTAGATTAAATACATTATTTGAAATTAATCAATTTAAAAAAATTTCCAATAGAAAGTCAAGTAAATATAATATTATAATATAATAATATATATAATATATAATAATATATTAAAACTGATAAAAATATAATTACAAAATATAAATATAAATATAAATATAGATATTAGTATAAAATATAATTTAAAAGGATCACCTGAAGCTCAGGGCCCCCCAGCCTTTTTTAGTTAGCTTTATAATTCCAACTAACGAAAATATCACGACCTAACCTAACCAATCGTCAAGGTCGTACAGTTGACCTAACGATTGGTTAGGTTAGGTCGTGATATTTTCGTTAGTTAGACTTATAAAGCTAACTTAAAAAGGCTGGGGTGACGGATCTTCAGGTGATCCATTAAAATATATAAATATAAATATAAAATATAGCTATAAATGTAAAATATAAATATAAAATATAAATATAATGTAATAATAAAATATAATTTAAAATATAATTTAAAATTTCCCATATAAAATCAAATAAATACAGGGCGATCCATTTAAAACCGTACCCAAATTAATAAAATTTTAAATTTGGGTATGGTTTTAAATGGATCACCCGATACGACTTTATATGCATTTAATCTAAACTCAATTTAATTTGGATTAACATAATTTATTAATAATTTACTTTTAACAAAATAGTCCTGATAATTTTTAACCCAGTATTGTGTTAGGACCTTTCCGGTTTGACGTACTGCTACAGATTTTTACGAAACGTAGCAAATCAATTATTTACAAATTTTATCCTAAGAAAATGTCTAATTCCTAACGTAACTTGACTAAACCTAACCTACCCTAACTTACATTTCCTTAGGATAAAATTTGCAAATAATTGATTTGCTAAATTTCGTAAAAATATGTAGCAGTCCGCCAAACTTAAAAAACTCCTTTGTTAAACTAAAATTGAAACAAAGGCTTTGTTTAAACTAAATCTAGAGTACTTTGGGAGTAGGGCTACTGACGTAGAAATACGAGTAACAATTTTACCAGCAATCTCCTTTAAAACTTTACAAAAATAGGAGTTAATATCTCCCGATTAATATTTTGGAACAATTTTTGGGGTCGAGTTTCAAAATTTTACCATTTCAAAAATCGCTTTAAAGCGAAATCATACTTTTAAAAGGACGATGCGACAACCAAATAAGAAAGATAAAAAAAGATAAGAAAGATTAAAAGCAAAATGTAGTATAGCAAACCTTATATTGACTATAACTAATGTAATTTCGTTTCTTTATATATAATTATAAAGGGTATACAATGTCCGTATATAAAGTTGAGATTCAGGATATGCGAACGAGTAAAACCGGGTTACGAGGCATGATACCCAGTTATGGACATGATTAAATCAAATTAAGGACGGATTAATTATCTTTCCTTTCTAGGTGACCTAATTTATTAGATGCTACTTATAATAAATTAAATAATACTCCTAGTTAAAACTATTATTATCAAGTAATAGCAACTCCCAGATAGACTTTTATATATATATATATAATCATGCTAATTTGATGGGGGTTTTTTGAGGCGGGGAGAGCTAAATAATGTCATAATAATTCTAAATATTATAAAATTAAAATAAATTTTAAAAAAAATTATGAGAAATAAAAATGAATTAATTAAAAAAACATTTATTATTATTTCTATAATTAATATCATTATTTACTTTAATTTTTATTTATAAAATTTTATCAACAACGAAAATTTGAGTCAACAAAAAAAAAAAATTGTATACTCAAAGCTATATTACCCCTTTCTATAATATACTTTGAGCATTATAATTTTATAGATAATATTTTTTAAAAACGAAAGCTTTTATATATATATATATATATATATATATATGCAACAAATAACTGCGTCCGACCGGCAATTGGAAGGCCCTGGGTTCGATTCCCAGGCGGTTCGCCTCATTTTTCATTATTTCGTTATCTCTCCTCCTCGTGTGCAGAAACGTTCCTTAATACTTATGTCGTTTCTATTCATATATATATATATATATATATAATTATGGCACATTACAATACTATATCACAATAGCAGTTAAATTAATTTATGACCAAATAAGATTTCAGCTTTCATTTGGTTCATATATTTACAAATAATAATGACAGCAGCTGCACGAAACAGGTGCTCTTATTTCAAAACATGCAAACAGGTTGTTCATAGTATTAAGACAGGTTTACAACAAATATAGTTTTGATAATAACAACAAAATTATTGTAATTTTCATAATAAGATTATTACCAAATCGTGTTGATGTTAAAATAATTATCATTAATGTAAAATAATTAATTTTCTGTGCCCTAAATATTACTGTAGTTATTGTATTGAATGAATAACTTAAAAAAAAAAAAAAAAAATCAACTAATAAATAATAACAGGGTAAACTCGACGTGTTAAGACATAAATTTAGAGGAATTACATAAATACAATGACTAGTTTGAATTTTATTATGATTTTGGAACAGAACTAATAAACAATTTAATGGTATTTAACAGTTAAAATAAATTATATTATAGTGTACCTTATAAGAATTCGTTTTCTTTAATAATTTAAATGTCAGTAATTATTATTATGGCAGTCTCAGCTAATTATGTTCATTTTGCGGTTTACACATTTAGTCAGAGAGAGAGAGAGAGAGAGAGAGAGAGAGAGAGAGAGAGAGAGAAGAGAGAGAGAGATAAATTACTAACTAGAAGCATTGTGAGAGGACATCATTCATTACCACATCAAAACGAGAACACTTCTCAGTTAATTAATTAGCAGCTTTAGGTAATTTCATGGTAATTATTAATTTGCATACAACGAAAGTAATTACACAGGAATTTACGCAGGAATTTATTTAGATATATATATACACGTGTGTGTGTGTGTGTAACGTGTATTTGAACAGCGTGTACTGACTTCTGTAACAAACGCTGTCGACATAATTTTACATAAAATAAAATGCTTACAAAAATGTTTTGAATTCAGCCATTTTAAAAAATGCAAACGCGTGGCCAATTCCGTTTAATTTTCTATCGTAAAATCCAATAATACGATAATATACGATCATGGCTTGCTTTTCGTCGCCGCGTCAATAAGCGCAAATCTGAGGCACAAACCATCGTTTGGTTCTGTATTATCACATTCTCTCATTGTGTGAGGGTCGATGTATCATCTCTTATCATAGATTTTCAGGCGAATCATTCTTTCACACTTGGTAAACAACGTTGATATTGGCTGAAAGTGTGAAGAACGATATATGTATTCCCTTTATCGCCATATACAGAGCGGTACTTATACGTCAAAAAAAGCCTTACACGAGCACTTGTCGGAAATTCTCCGTCGGAGCATCAGGCAACCAAGAGTTTCTATATTCGTTATTATGGTAAGCGCGTATTATATATTATATTGACTTTATATTTACTTTAATTGTATAGGAATATATAATATGAATATAGTTACAGTGTAGTAACTGCGTTATCATGTACACAAATATGGGAAAAAAATTCGCCTAGAAAAGGGAAATTTCTGAGGAAAATTTTATTATTGTCACCAAAAGAAATAAAATATTCAAAGAAAAACAGAATATTTAACAATTAGTAATTTTTTTTATGCTTTTAGACATTTAACGTTTTTAGGCTAACTTTTTTCTCACACCGTTTATGTAATAATAGGAAACATTAAAACCAATTTTCCGATATAATAGTTATCGACAGCGCTATTTTTAGGGGTCTGTTTCAATCTAAGTGAAACTAACCAGACTTGACCTAACCGGGTCATAACCTAACCGAACTCAACCAAACGAATGGGGGTCAATTTGAAAGCCAATTGATGTATCGTTCTCCGCATACAAATGTCGATAATTTTTTTGTCGACAAGCTGAACGAACGTCGAATAAATGAAATGAAAAAAAAAAATGTTTTGTCTGATGCGTGAGAGATCAATTTGTGACAAGTTCGCGCGTGACGAAGCGTGACAATAACAAGGTCAAAAACGGCAATGATATTCGTAACAAAGAGCCGTAATTAATGACGCCAAAACGTGTTCGTAGAACGACGCACGCCAATAAAGGGGGGAAAGTTCCCTATAAACTTTTTCTGTACTGACCCAAAATGTTTATGGAACTAAAACTGTACTGACCCAAAATGTTTATGGAACTAAAATTACGAGTTGAAACGAATTACAGAACGAGAAATCGTGTGAATTGAAATTCAGTATCGTTTACGGGCTGGGTATTGGGTACTGGTTGGAATAGAGGGCAAGAAATTTCTTCCTCATGCTGAATAAAATGAGAGGATAAAGCTTTTTTCCCATGAACGTATATTGTCGTATATTGTTCATGATGACCAAGTAAATGAATACTCTATATATATATATGCACAAACACACACACACACAGAACATAAAAATAATAAAAATCGTGTAACAAAATGTAAATTTGGGGCATAAAGCTGTGTAGAACTATTGCGTTTTTGAAATCCTTTCCCCATGAGAAGTGTCGTGACATTTGGGACATAAATTCCAGTGAAGAACAAAGACCACATCCACGACAAAGAGAAGGAACCAATACAACAGTCTAAGATAAAATGTGACCAAAAAATAACAACAAAAGTAACCTTCATTCATGACGTCACTCATGACGTAATGCATGACGAAAGACTAATAAAATAATTTCTTAAGAGGGCTCAATCGGCATTAACAGATACGAATGTAATAATAATAATAATAATAATAATAATAATAATAATAATTCAAGCTGACATAAATTTAAAACAAAAAATAATAATTGCTGCTGGTTTTTCTTCGATTGTCTTCTAAGTGTATAATTAATTATTTGCGATTTATAATTAATTAAAGGTAATTATAAATGTAATCATGATTTACATCATAATAATTAAATACAAGTTTTATATATATATAGGGTGGTCCAAAAGTCAGGCACCATGGGACTACACATTTTCAATGCAAATATATATATATATATATATATATATATATAATAATATATAAAATGCTCCTGGAATGGGTATTTATAGATGCCACTGAGGGAATGCAAATTCTTTATCCATTTTATTTAGTACATCTTGTTTTGCCTTCAAAATATATCTTTAATAAATAAAAATCTTTTCTGAAGGGGTCATAAATTAATTGCCCACCCTACTGTCCACAATTTGGGTGGGCATGAGGGGGGAACTTTACGAATGTAACAACCAGCTAAACGAATGCTTATATACCCCTTCAGTGGGGTGCTTTGTAAACAATTTCTAAATAATTCTACAGGAGGGAAGCGAGGTCATACGCACTCAAGAGGCGCCTCACTACCGGAAAGGCTTTTCACTAAAGGGATCTTCTTGTCCGTTTTGAAAAGGCTTTTCTGCATTTTAGTCGCGGATGATGACCCCCTTTTGGGGGGTAAAAAGTCCTCCTTCGAAGGAGGTTTCTGAAAGGGTAAAATTGAAGACGTTTTCTCTTGGCCTTTTAGAAGGTTCTTCCCTTCTTCGTCTTCCTCGGCTCCTTTGTTGCTCCTATCTGAGAGGTGCGTGTCCCGCAGAAGATCCGACAGCGCTTGGATGTAGGATGCGGCTAGCCGCAAAGTGGAGACTTTAGCCGCGGCTGAGTCTTCGTACTCTGTCTGCGCCGCTGGCGGCAGGATTTCGCGCAGAGTGGAGAAGGCTTCATTGATCTGCTTCCGCTGACGGTTTTCCGATATCTTCCGGCGTTTTCTCCTGCCGACGGAGCACCACAGACGCCCACACGCCCACGCGACTTCGTCCAGTGGGCTTTCGAGGGGCCGGCGAGTATTTGTGCGTGGTATAAAGGGAGGCTGGGGCGGGGGGCTCAATGTCTTGGCCCCCCGGGTGAGCAAAAGAGATGTCGGGGAACCCAAAAGTCTTCGGCAATATTTACACCGATTGTTCCGTCGGAATTTCTTAAAGGGGGATTTGTCCCTGAGGGAGCAGTGCTTGGAGGAAGATGCGGACGTGAGAAACTTGGAGGACTTTAGTTCCTCCTCCAGACTCCCTTTCTCTGCGCCTACGTCAGCGTTACCCAAAGGGAAGCTGTGAACTAATCGGCAGGTTTTATTAATGCCGGAACTGTTGGGGTCTTCACTAGGCCTCACTTTCTCTGTCAGCCTAGAGTTCTCTATCTCCAAATTCACTCCCGGAATTTTGTCCGGATAAAATTTGGAATGTATTTTTTGTTCTTTTAAATTATTGCCAACCATCATGTTTGGCAAATATTTGTTGGCGCTGAAATCAACACTATCCTCGTTACGTACTGATTAGTCATAAGGTTCTCTTAAATATTTGTGGTATTATAACACGCGGAGAAAAGTACTTTTCTTTGAAAGTTCTCAAATAAAATTTGGTGTACTTTCGTTTTTCGTATAAAAATATTTCTGGTTTCTCACAAAAATTGTCCCAAAATATTATATTTATATAAATATACAGTGTTCTATATTCATATAAATTCACTAAGTTACACTTTATAAAATATATATATATATATAACGTGTTATATATAATTCTTATAGTACATCGATGTGAGTACTATTTCCGCGTTTACTATTTAAAACCATCTCGTCAAAATACTACAAATAATAGTAATGTTAATTAATTAACAATAAATGAACAGCGCAGTGCGAGATTCGAACGAAAATCACGACAACCTCCCCCGTTGACAGCCCGTCTGCAACTGATGTTTTTTCATCGTTTTCATTGAAACCAGATGTTGAACCACCTGCAAATACCCACCTTAATATCACACCTGTTTCAACACCTATAGATTGAAGGCCTATACTGTAACATATTAAGGTGTTTATGCTTCATATACCAAGGGCACGAGGCACCTGGGCTGGAAATAAGTGTTAAAAATACATAGACAATGGGTATGGATGAGCAGGTGTTAGTTAGAAAGTTAAGACGGTGCTCAATACAAGTGTTCGTCATTCCTGAGAGATCCCGGCAGTGCCGTACAGCTCACAAGGAGGCGGAAACAGAGAGCAATTGCCTCAATGAACACTCTGACGTCACTAATACCCAAACAAACGACAATAATACCAAAAACAACAACAGCACTAATAATAATAATAATAGTAATAACAATTAATATATACAGGGTGTCCCAAAAAACTATATACTCTTTATATCATGATGCTATAAAGAGTATATAGTTTTTGGGACACCCTATATATATATATATATATGTCATGTGATCTATGTTATTTAACCTCAATCGAATGGCATAGTAAAAAAGGTGTTTCCGCGCAATGTGAATAATTCAAACCTTTAATAAAAATTTTAAAAACAAAAACAAAAAACAAAAATTAAAAATATAAATAAAATTTAAAGACAAATTCGGTTTAAAACTTTAAAAAAAAAAAAAAAAAAGTGACAATTTTAAAATTAAACAAATTTAAATTAAAAAAAATAAAAATATTTCTTTTAAAATATTAAATTTTTTAAAATTTTCGTTGTTTATACAAAAAAAAAAAATGGCATTTAATTTTTATAGTTCAGGTTAGGTTTTGAGGCTATGCATTTATCTTTGTTGTGGAAGCGTACATTGATAATGATAATGATAATAATAATAATAATAATAATCAATAATAATATAGGTAAATTTAGAGAAGCGAAATTTTAGTTCGTTGAAGTATAACATTACAAATTAGACCCTTAAAAATAATACATTTTTGTATATTATTTTTATTGAAATGAGTCATTTTTTTTCCCACCGCCTCGAAACGAGCGTCTTTTGTTTCATGAATATTATTATTATAATAATAAAATTAATACCGTTAATAATAGTAACAATGGTAAAGAAAATGTATTAGTTAGCATAGCAAGAGTAGCAAAAAAAAAGAGTAATTGTTAAAATAGCATTGTTTTATTATTATAAATATATAGACTAGCAACTATAAAATTACAAATATATAGAATAGCAACTATAAAATATAGCATTATTATAAATATACAGCATAGCAATTAATTATAAATATATAGAATAGCAATTATTATAAATATATAGAATAACAACGATAAAATATAGCATTATTATAAGCTTCACAGAATAGCAATTAATTATAAATATATAGAATAGCAATTATTATAACTATATAGAATAGCAACTATAAGATATAGCATTAATTATAAATATACAGAATAGCAATTAATTATAAGTATATAGAATAGCAACTATAATATATAGCATTTATTATAAATATACAGAATAGCAATTAATTATAAATATACAGCATAACAATTAATTATAAATATATAGAATAGCAACGATAAGCTATAGCATTAATTATAAATATACAGAATAGCAACTATAAGATATAGCATTAAGAATTTAATATTTGCATTCTTGAAAAGTAATGTTTGAGTCCCCGTATAAATTGGATATCACAAATCGTGTATTTTTTATCGTGAATTATGTATGTAAACGATATAATAAGACTAACGTAACATAACGTAATAGCATAGCATAACATAGTATATAATTTAACACAACGTAATAGCATAGCATAACATATTACATAATTTAACACAAATAGAAATGATGTAAGGAGACGCAGTACCATTTTATCGTTAAATATAACACACCTTAAGGAGACGCAGCGTTTTAGAACCCTAACATTATAACAGAATATAACATACAACATGAAAAATCAACATTGCACACCCTCATACCTCATGCCATGCCCAATACCCCTTATTTCCATAACTTTACTCAAAAGAGATTACAAACAATAAAGATTAGATAACATTACATAATATCGTATAATTTGTCTCTTTGTATCGCACCGAAATAAATTGTACAAACATATGGAGAGACCTTATTAAGAAGTCTCGCAGCTCGGTCCCGCATTGTGAGAGACAAAAGAGTTAATCCTTTGTCAGCTGACCTAAGGTCAAAGATCCCCTACCCCCCCCATCACACACCCCACGCCATGGACGGGGTCAGGTAAAAAGTGTAAAAAAGAACGGGTCATTTTTCGGGTCAGCATCCATGCCCCTTTTCAGCTGTATTCCAGATTCGGAGGAATGGTGAGTATGAAGCCGCCTCGGGATGGCATTCGAGGCTCGTTGTTGGGTTGTGGTTATTCGTTATAACAACAACAGAGGTATCCAGGTTGTTATGACGTGGGGGTAACTAACAGAAAAAAAAATTTGCCACACTTATTTCGCTAAAAATCCTTAACATGATGTTAATATATATGTATACGATAAATTTCAAATTTCTTTATTAACCTTATCAGTATATTAAAATAATATAAATATTAAACATATTCACTTGTTAATATTTTATGGATCAATAAATTATCATTTGATTATATCGTAATTTTAACATTAATTATAAACTTAAGTTTCTAAAGAAAATAAATTTTAAAATATGTTAATTTATCATTGTTTAAAAGGAATTTAACAGTAAAAAATTGATGATAAAGTTGTCAGTTGTCATAACGGTAATATATTTATTATAAGTAAATAATAATAATAATAAGAAGAAGAAGAAAAGAAGAAGAAGGAGGAGGAAGAGATAGTCCTCTAATAATAATGATAATATTGATAATAATAATGATGATAAAGATAATAACTGATAACACAATTCGGTCACAGTTTGGCAATGTTTTGTTTAAAATGTACTTTGGAACGCGTCAGATCCAGCCTTTCTTCTTCCTCCTTCCCCGCCCTATCCCACCCATTCCAGCCCTGTGACCCCACCTAGCCCCCTTCCATGCCCACCTCCCACCGTTATACCTAGCGCCCATCCCCGCTGACCCCCACTGACCCCCGACGAAACACCTGGTCTTAATTATATCTGCCCAACCTACTTGAATTGCGTCAAGTTGACGCTAGATTTTAACGTCGAAGTTGTGACGAACAATTAACGTTAATAAACTGAACGTTGAATGAGAGTTACTTTGACGAAATGACGAACAATTACGTCACACAGGTGTTCGTCTTTTTTTTTTTTTAAAGTTTTAATCGTGAAAGGAGCGGACGGCGTGCGATATGTTGGTCGGTCGGACCTGTTCACAAAAGGGACCTACTTCGAACGCCTTTTTGCAATTGCGTAACACCAGATAACCATTGAAATGCAATAACACACACACACACACGCAGATATATATATATATATATATATATATATATATATATATATATAAGGTTTTACACGCATAAATTCAAAATTTTATAACTTGTTGAATATTAGGTCGACAGCAACGAGGAAGATCTTATTTTAAAGCTTGTCGTTTCCTATTTATAGAGTAGTATACATGACATTTCACCACACGTTCGTATCTCTCTCATTTTCAGCAAATATTAGCAACGAAGTCGCGATAAAGATATATAGGTAGCGCCGGTAGGAGACACGAAATCATGCTTGCCTCCGCAGCCCGAAAATTTTTGTGTTGCATATCTTTTGAAATCGTGAAGCACGTACCATCTCGCTTGCCAAGGCTACTGACCGATCCTTACCCCTACAAGCCTTCCTTGGCATAAAGCAAAACCGAGAACGTGTGTCAACCTCTTCACCTATGAAAACAACAGGGTGAGTGACACTTTTATCACGGTCTCTTCCCATTCAGTGTCATTTCTTCCGATTTCATCCTTCTCATAAATTGGAGAAATCCACGGGGTAGAATCTCAAAGGAGGCAAGTCTGAAATCAATTAATTCTTATACCCAGAGAGAGAGAGAGAGAGAGAGAGAGAGAGAGAGAGAGAGAGAAAACTCCTCATAATGAAAATGAGATTGAGTGGGAAAGAATCTTCCAGCACATGTTGTTTACTATATATTACAAATTTTTTTAAATAAGCTGTGATTTTTAAACTTTTTTTAGTATCACTCTTTTGAGTTCTCATCTCCTACCGACGTTTCCCAGATTTTTTTTTTTTTATCACGACCTGGTCGTGATTATTTTGCTAAATAAGAGAGAAATTAAAATGTGGTGAAATGTCCTGAATACCACCAAAAGGGAAAACTTCAAGCTTTAAAATATGACTTATTTGGTTGCTATAGATTATATTTCAAGACGTTACAGAGTTTTTTTTTACTCTTGCAAAATATTTCAGATAAGAAATGTAATATATATATATATATATATGAAAATTATTTCACGAAAGTAACACGTGAAAAATATTTATGATGAATAAAACCACGAAAGAAAGGAAACACAAAATGGTGCTCAAGCGCTTTCGTCTAATGACATCCTCAGGAACACTGAAGTACATAAAAAGGTTAAGCCTATATATAGGTTACAGAAAGAAAAAAAAGAAAAATAAATAACATACACACACACACACATATATATATATATATATATATATATATATATACATACATATCTATATATACAAATACATACATACATACATACATACATATATATACAATAAACAGAGAAGTAAAAATAAAAAATAAAAATTAAAACCTTAAAGGATTACCAGTGAGGCGTACAGATTTGTAAGGAAAAATATCGATTTTTAGCACAAGATCAAATGGATTATAAAAATACAAATTTATACTGGAACTCTGCCCGGGTTTTAACACACTGCTGCCTATGGTCAGGTTTCGATATATATAAAAAAATAAAATGCAAATTAAAAGTTAATAAAGTAGAAGACAAGTTTACCAAAGATTTAATGTTTTACCCTTCTTATCTAAATCTGTTTTAAAGGAATTCAAAATAACAGGATCGAGTTGAAAAAGACCTTTGCTTATGTTGAAGTTATTTGAAAGTTGGATAATGGCAGACTCAAGAATATTTCTATTAACAATGTTGCTTGAATGGAATAAAACTGAAGCATTATTCCAATCAATACAGTGGGCTAACTCTGACAAATGGACAAAAAGGGCACTGGACAACTGTCCTGTTCTAACGGAATATTGATGCTGTTTTATACGTGTGTGCAAATCCTTTCCCGTCTGACCTATGTAAAAGGAATCACATTGTTTACAACCAATTTTATAGATAATGCCTGAATTATTGGTAGGGCTATTTTTTACTATGATATTTTTCACAATATTGTTATATGAAAATACTACATTAATATCCAAAAGTTTAAGTACATTAGCAATGCCTAAAAAGCCCGGGAAAAATGGAAGTACTAAAATATTTTTTGACAAAGTACGAGTGTTAATATTGACACGATAGAAAGTTCGTTTTGCCTTGTTGAGACAAGATTCCATAAACGCAGATGGATAACACAAATCACTTCCAATACCGTTGATTTTTTCCAATTCGGCATCGATGTATTCCGGACTGGCGATCCTAAGGGCGCGGAGAAACATTGATGAAAATATGGCCTTCTTAGTGGGGGTATCATGTCCCGAGTAAAAGTGTACGTAGGACAAATTGTTTGTCGTTTTCCGATAGATACTAAACTTAAAACCTGGGCTTTCCCTATGTACACGCACATCCAAAAATGGGATTGAATTGTCTTGCTCAACTTCTAAAGTAAACTTAATGGAGGGGACTTGATCATTTAACTGAAGGAGGAAGCTATCCAGGTGACGATTCATGGGCCAGATACACAAAATATCGTCGACGTATCGCAACCAAGGGATGCCAACCCCCAGGATTCTCGGAATATAGGTAATTTCGAAAAACTCCATATAAATATTGGAGAGGAGGGCGATAAGGGGTTGCCCATAGCCATCCCAAAAACTTGTTGATAATACTCGTTATTGAAAGTGAATTTACAGTCTTTGATGCAAAGCTTAATGAGTTCCAAAACAATGTGTGAAGGTAGTGGCAGGTCATACTTATATAATTCTTGGGAAAGAAAGTCAAGCATATCGTCAATCGGCACTTTTGTAAACAATGAACAAACATCAAAACTGATCAATTTATCGTTAGTTTCAGTACGTGCATTATTCAATTTTTCGTAAGATCTATCGGAAAACGACAAACAATTTGTCCTACGTACACTTTTACTCGGGACATGATACCCCCACTAAGAAGGCCATATTTTCATCAATGTTTCTCCGCGCCCTTAGGATCGCCAGTCCGGAATACATCGATGCCGAATTGGAAAAATCAACGGTATTGGAAGTGATTTGTGTTATCCATCTGCGTTTATGGAATCTTGTCTCAACAAGGCAAAACGAACTTTCTATCGTGTCAATATTAACACTCGTACTTTGTCAAAAAATTTTTAGTACTTCCATTTTTCCCGGGCTTTTTAGGCATTGCTAATGTACTTAAACTTTTGGATATTAATGTAGTATTTTCATATAACAATATTGTGAAAAATATCATAGTAAAAAATAGCCCTACCAATAATTCAGGCATTATCTATAAAATTGGTTGTAAACAATGTGATTCCTTTTACATAGGTCAGACGGGAAAGGATTTGCACACACGTATAAAACAGCATCAATATTCCGTTAGAACAGGACAGTTGTCCAGTGCCCTTTTTGTCCATTTGTCAGAGTTAGCCCACTGTATTGATTGGAATAATGCTTCAGTTTTATTCCATTCAAGCAACATTGTTAATAGAAATATTCTTGAGTCTGCCATTATCCAACTTTCAAATAACTTCAACATAAGCAAAGGTCTTTTTCAACTCGATCCTGTTATTTTGAATTCCTTTAAAACAGATTTAGATAAGAAGGGTAAAACATTAAATCTTTGGTAAACTTGTCTTCTACTTTATTAACTTTTAATTTGCATTTTATTTTTTTATATATATCGAAACCTGACCATAGGCAGCAGTGTGTTAAAACCCGGGCAGAGTTCCAGTATAAATTTGTATTTTTATAATCCATTTGATCTTGTGCTAAAAATCGATATTTTTCCTTACAAATCTGTACGCCTCACTGGTAATCCTTTAAGGTTTTAATTTTTTATTTTTTATTTTTACTTCTCTGTTTATTGTATATATATGTATGTATGTATGTATGTATTGTATATAGATATGTATGTATATATATATATATATATATGTGTGTGTGTGTGTATGTTATTTATTTTTTCTTTTTTTTCTTTCTGTAACCTATATATAGGCTTAACCTTTTTATGTACTTCAGTGTTCCTGAGGATGTCATTAGACGAAAGCGCTTGAGCACCATTTTGTGTTTCCTTTCCTTCGTGGTTTTATTCATCATATATATATATATATATATGCACTAGAATCACAAAATAACACGTGACCTTATTAATAAGCAAACAACCACAAGGAAAAGGAAACACAAAGTCCGAGCGCTTTCGTGATATATATCACGAAGCGCTCGGACTTTGTGTTTCCTTTTCCTTGTGGTTGTTTGCTTATATATATATATATAAGGTAACAGCCAGTAAGCTGATTTCTCTACGATGTGGGGGGTGAGTGTGCCCCAGGGGCCACCTTTATATATACAGGGTGTCCCATAAGTCCGGCATCATAGGAAAAATAATAAAAAAAGGCAAAACAAAAGCTTTTATTTACAGAACGTGCTCAATATGTCCACCATTGTTTTCAATACACAAATTCAGACGTGATACCCAGTCAGCAAGCACACGGTGAATGATCAGGGCTGTGGAGTCGGCACATAAAAAACCGACTCCGACTCCTCAATTTTTTGTCTATCCGACTCCGACTCCGAAGGTATATTAATTCTAAATCTGCTATGATGATAATTACACAAGAGGCATTTCATCACCACCACGTGAATCATCATCATCTGTGGTCATTGTTACGGTAACTTTGTCTGTAGTAAAGTATCTTGTAAGTGGTGCTTGTCGTTCAGTAGATTTCTGATCTTTTGTTAACTTTGAAGTAGTTGCAAGGTTTTTATTACTATCTTTCTGAATGACAACTTCTAAAATTTTGGGATGGAAACGCTGCAAATGTCTTTTCAAATTTGATGCTCTGGTTGGTGCATTTTTATCAGAGCCAGTAAAACCACTGATTTTTGCTTCACATAATTTTTCATCATCATCATCTTCTATCATACACTGACACACAAAATGTTTCCCATCTGTGGTTATTGTAAAATATTCAAAAACTGCAGACTTTGTTGGAAGTGTCTTTGCCATTGTGAAAGGGGTTTTAGACTTGAAAGTTAAAAACTTATGAAATTTAGAAAGAACTCGAAATTAAATAAGCATTAAAAATAAAAATATTATCTGAAAAGAAAAAATGAATTAATGGCATTAGTGTCTGAAATGGAAAACAGTGTGTTTATTATTTAAGTGGTTTAACCACCATAGCTGCCAGTGATATCACACACAAAAACATTTTATTAAAATTTATATTGAGGTCGGTGTCGGAGTCGGTACATTTTTACCGACTCCGACTCCGACTCCAGCACCACCAAAATTGCTTCCGACTCCGACTCCGACTCAACGACTCCGACTCCACAGCCCTGTGAATGATGTCAGGAGTAATGGTGTTACATGCCCCAATAATGCACTGCCGCAAATGTTCAACACTCCTAATTTTCTTTGCGTATACCAGCGCTTTCAAGTGGCCCCAGAGATAAAAATCTAGTGGCGTGAGATCCGGGCTTCTAGCTCGCCATTCCACAGGCCCTCGACGTCCTATCCAATGACCAGGGAATTGTTGGTACAGGTATTCCCTTACTTGGGTGCTGTAATGTGCGGGAGCGCCGTCTTGCTGGAACCATGTTGGGAAATTTCCTTCTTCGTTCAAGACACTGGGAAATGCTTCTTCCTTGAGCATACGTAGGTAGGTGCCTCCAGTGACATGTTCATCGAAAAAGAGGGGGCCTATGATGCGATCCTTCCAAATGCCACACCATACCATCACCCGATGCACCTTGTTCCTTTGAAGAGGTATACCAGTGAGGGTTGTTTTGAGACCAGTAGCGGTATTCTATCGATTACCTCACCATTTCCATAAAAAAAGCCTCGTCACTGAAGAGAATGGTGGACGGGAAATTGGCATCCCGAACATATTGTTCTGTAGCTCATTCACAAAATTCCATCCGCCGGTCGGGATCATCTTCGCTTAATTTCTGTAGGATCTGAAGTTTATATGGATGCCATTTGTGAGCCTGAAGAATGCGATGGATGCTACTTTTCGACACTCCTGTCTCGGCGGACAATCGCCGAAGAGACTTATTGGGACTTCTGTTAAAATGAGCCAGGATAGCAGTTGCTGTATCATCGTCAGTGAACCTCCTTGAAGGTCCACTGCGTGGTTTATCTTCTATGGATCCTGTTTCCTTAAACTTTGCAACAAGTCTGCTAACACAACTCTGTGTTATTGGCTCGCGGTCTGGATGCAGTCTGTTAAATTCAGCAGCGGCCTCTCTTTGACTCCGATTTCCTATGAGTAGAATTATCTGGATTCGTTCTTCCTTGCTCACAGACATTATGGCCTATAGAAAGAGAAAAATATGAATTATGGTTTGTAGAAATAGAAAAATATGAATTTCTCCTATGATGCCGGACTTATGGAACACCCTGTATATATATATATATATATATATATCTATATATTTTTTTTAATTGGGGTTGTTTTAACCTCCTTCGCAACATCTAAGGTCATATGACAGAGAGGACCTACAGTTTTACGTGGAATCCGAACCACGGGTCGCTACATAATCTGGGCGCAGAGAACGGGCTCCCATCCAACTACTACCCAGACCCAATGTCGCTTAACTTTGCTGATCTCCGGGAAGCGGTGTTACGACATCGGCCACGACATAGACCGTATATATATATATATATATATATATATATATACTTTTTCTGCCGCGAACATAAAATTTGCATTTAATTTTCAAAAAAATGTTGCTCTGAAATATGTTGAGTAAGGCGACTTGCAGCTCGCAGCACCATTGCCAAATATGTGTCAAGTGGTCAGTGCACTAACCACAATTACGTACGCGTAACTCTTTAATGAAAATTACATTAATTATATATACACAGTATATATATATATATATATATAAATAATACCATATGTGGCAAATTTTATTTTTAAATAAATCCTTTTTTTTTAATATTTTTGTAAACCCGGAAAAAGCTTTTCAATCACTTGATTGATTTTAGTTGCATGAAATACCCTTTATGGATGAATAAATATATATATATATATATATATTATTCACCGATGCAGTCATAGTTTAAGTGACAGTATATAGAACAGTTGAACATCTTTTCACATGGGGCATCATTCCGCCCATACGCCCATTTCACGGTACGACCAGCTCGTAGTACATAGCATTGCCAAGCAAATAGAGGGGTCGAAGTACTAACGAAGCTTCCGTACGTGGTTCATCACCACTGAAAGCAATACTGTTCTGTGTTAGTCTAAACCAGTGGTCGGGGAACAGGGGTAAATTACCCAAATGGGGGTAAATTTAAAACTTTTGGGGGTAATGCGTGCGGTATGAGAGACACTTTGTGCTGATATTTTTTTCGTATATTTTTATTTTATTTTGTTACATAAATGTGGCGTTATTCTAAATTTTAGAATATTACGAATTTACGTCCTGATTACGTCCTCAAATATATTTTGGGGTAATACCCAAAAAAGTTCGCCGACCACTGGTCTAAACAAAAGAAAATTCATATCCGTATTCAAGTGATTGCAATTACTTGATATATATATATATATATATATATATATATATATATATATATATATATATATATATATATACCCTATATGAAAATTATTTCACGAAAGAAAGTAACACGTGATTTTATTCATCATATATATATATATATATATATATATATATATATACTGTGGGTGTGTGTATATATATATATATGAGCAAATCGCCCCACTCATATATATATATATATATATATATATATATATATATATATATATACAGGGCGTCCCAAAAAAATGTATACACACTTTAAATACTTATAAAGGCAGTGTTTATTAAAATACATTTCATTTTCAAAATGTAATAGAATCTACAGACATTATTTAATTGTTTTTGTCAACGCCTGTTTTCAAACTGACGTCCGTTGTGGTCCAGGCACTGCTGATAACGCGAAGCAATGGAATCGCAAACATCACGAAACATTTCGTTTGGTATTTGTATGCATTCTCGTTCAATGGCTGCTCTCAATTCAGCGACTGTTGCAGGTTTTATAGCATAGACTTTGTCTTTTAAGTATCCCCATAAAAAAAGTCTAGTGGTGTGAGGTCTGGTGAACGCGGAGCGTATTCTACGAAACCCCTTCGTCCAATCCACATCCACATCGTGCCAAGTACCACTCGCAATACTCCACTCTTCGGTCCGGATCATCATCTTCATTAATAGCATGGACTAATCTTGGAATGTAACTTTTCCATTGACAACGCTTCTAAATGCGTTGGACAGACGATTCTGAAATTCCTACCTCACGACTCGCTTGCCGCACAGATTTTCTTGGACTTTGGTGATACGTTTCCAGTACTCTTTCTTGCTTTGTGGGGCTTGTCGATGTCCGTGGTCTTCCGGAACGCTTCTTGTGGACATTCTGAACAGTTCCATCGGCTTCAAACTTATCTCTAATTCGAGTGATGGTAAGTCGCGTTGGTGGATCTGTTTGAAACTCCCTCCTAAACTGTCTTTGCACTTCAACTGCGTTTTCACACTTCCAGTAGCATTTTAGAATGAATTTCCTTTGTTCAAAGCTTAGTCTGACTGCCATTATTAATTCTAATGGGTTTAACTTGGAAAGAAAGAAACATCAATTGAGCTATCAGCTGTTAAAGTGCGTATACATTTTTTTGGGACGCCCTGTATATATATATATATATATATATATATATATGAGCGCCCTGTAGCTCGGTGGTGGACTCTGAGCGGTGAAGCTCTGGTTGGCTCCCGCTTTGCTGACACTACTGTAAGTTGGGTTGAATTGGACGTTTACCCTGTCATTGCTTTGGCTAAAGGTGACCCTTGGGGCACACTGACCCTAACATCGTGACTGTTACCTTTTTTATATATATGGATATATTAAAAACAAAGATTGAATACTGTAACAGAGGATTTCATGTGTTTGCACGAAAGCGCTTCAATTTGCATTTTTTAATAGCAATTCGAAGTTAATTTTAAACTTTTGTAATAACAAAAGAATATTTTCGGTTTCAAGGAGGTAAAATAAGATTTTTCGAGATGTTTTATTACCTTTAACCAGATAGCGCCTTACATTTCACAATAAATCATGCACTGAATTCCACAACTTTTCAAGTTGTGAATGATAAACGGGTCTGCAGTGACATGTACGGGAATCGCATTACGGAGCAGGTTAAACGCGTGTTTGAATCGTAAATTTGTGTTTTGAAAAAACGACAAACGTTAATGAATGCGCTAAAAAGGTGGTTTCGAGCCTAACCTGTCGACGTGTTTGAGTACCGTCGTCGTTAATTAGGAGCCTTTGCACGCGGAAGGCAGGACATCCCACCCTATCAGTTCCGTGAGTGAAGCACCAATTATGGCAACACTGCTTTGTCATTAACCATCCATTTATTCCATTTCCTTTCCATTTCCACCACGAACGACAAATCAACACTTTTTTTTAAATGAAGATAAGCAAAAACTACAAATAATATAAAAAACCAAAATATATTTTCTGTTTTTTTCTTATAATAGTTTCAAGCACTTAAGAGATGCTCATCCGGTCCACTATTCTCCTTTTCGTTCCCCTCATATCTCTCTCTCTCTCCTCTCTCTCTCTCTCTCTATATATATATATATATATATATATACATTCAACTGCAAAAACACGCAGTATAAATAACGTAAAGAACGACGCTTGTATAGGAGATATTCCGCGCAAGCGTCGTTCTTTACGTTATTTATACTGCGTGTTCTTTGCAGTTGAATGTATATAATGTTACGGCATGCGGGAGGTGCCCCCTTGGGGCATTGGTTTCTGCGAGTATGTAGAGGAATTACGGCATTTGGAAGAGTGAAGTCCATGGTGTAGTGGTTATCGCGTCTGACCGGCAATCGGAAGATCCCGGGTTCGTTTCCCAGGTGGTACTTCATTTTTTCATTTGTTGTTTTCTCTTTCTCGTCTTGCGCGGAATATCTCCTATACAAGCGTCGTTCTTTACGATATATATATATATATGTTGTCTTCAGAAGCATTCGTGGGAAAATTGCCCATCTGGATCAGGTATAAGTGCCCTGGTATAGGATAATTGCGAGTTTAGACGCATGAAAATGGGTACCGTGATCGGGATAATGTCGAAGATTGGTCTGAGCAGAAAGAATTCTTTTATTTCGTTGACGAAACCTCCTTTATTTGAGAGTTGCGAACGGTTTTTTTTTACAGAAAAATTGCAGAACGAACGTAAAATAAACTCTGAGTAACCTCTTCCCTCTTCGGGTTGCGTTCGGTCGTGCCCTCAAAAAGTTAGTCCAGTCGGGAATCTCGCAAAAAGATCGGGAGAATTAGACAAAGAAACAGATTGATAAAAACGGGGAATAAAGAAAGAAGAAAGATATGATAGATAGGATAATGTATAATAAAGGAACAGTCATTAATATTAACCGAGAGAGAGGGGGGAGAGAGAGAGGGAGAGAGAGAGAGAGAGAGAGAGAGAGAGAGAGGAAAGCAGGGAGGGTGTGCCACCTGAGGTAATTACCTGTCGACCCTTCTGAGGTTATCCACACAATGAGTGATGGATCAGGCTTTATATGTCCCTAATCTCCACTCACGCGGATGCGGCCTCTCTCTCTCTCTCTCCTCTCTCTCTCTCTCTCTCTCTCTCTCTCTCTTACAAAAGGGTCACATACAATGTGATAGGAAAAATTTCGGATATGGCCTAAAAAATTATAATACCAACACTTACACACACAGTCACACACACACACACACACACACACACACACACACATATATATATATATATATATATATATATATATATATATATGGTAACCTGGTAGAATTTTCGTGCAACAATCCATCATCGTATGGCGGTCAAGTTTATAGACCCGCATCTGGAGTTGGCTCGGGGAGGGAGAGAGTAGCTTTCTTGAGTTCTCACATAGTCACGCATACATAGCTCATCTGAGACTAGGCCAGGTGTCTAGTTTCCTTTTGAAGACTTCCACATCGACATCCTTCTTGTTCCGAAGTTCATTTGGTAACTGGTTAGATAGTCTTGGGCCTCTGACGACAAAGGCGTTTTCCTTCAGCGTTGAAGATGTTCCTCGTCTAGCCGTTAGTGTGAGAATATTGTACATTCTAGATCTTTACTAGTTTCTAATGTAGTCTGGATGGTTATAGAATTCACTTTGAGATTAGAAACTAATTTTTGTTATTCTTTTCCATACGTGAATCGTATTGTATCTCTCTCTTCTTCTTCTTTTCAACGAATATATAAGAGTTAATATACGCAGTCTTTTCCAGTAATTTAGTTCTCTGCAGTCAGTGGTCTCTTGCCCATAAAATTTCTTTCAAGTTCTTCTGACTAATATATATATATATATATATTGCATCTGACCGGCAATCGGAAGATCCCGGGTTCGATTCCCGGGTGGTTACCTCATTTTTTCATTTGTTTCGTTCTCTCTCTCTCGTCTTGCGCGGAATATCTCCTATACAAGCGTCGTTCTTTACGTTATTTATACTGCGTGTTCTTTGCAGTTGAATGTATATATATATATATATATATGTATATATCGGGAAGTTAAGATTGAGCTACAGTCCAGGTTTGGTATGATCAGTGTTTTCAGCTGGGAATCATTATTTTCTGGCAGTGGCGGGTTTTCAGCAGGGCTTCCTCTGTTTTTACCATTCATAATGTTATTATAATTATTATTATTATTATTTTTTTATCATTATTAATATATATTTTTCATATTTGATCACTAAAAACTATGTAAAAGGACTTTATTGATAGTATTAATTCTATACGATTGTGACACGCAGAAAGTAGGGCATCTAACACTTTGTAATCTATTATATTTATATAGCATATATTATAGACAATTTTGGGTCTCCCCCACTTTCCCTGACCACCAGCCGCCATTGCTTTCTTGTCCCTTATTTAGAGGTTCTTACTCTTAGCATTACTTGCTTTGTTTATCATTATCATATTTTGCGTCTCAAATTTCGCATTATCGGTCATGTTTTTGCTTTCGAGGTTCTCCAAAGTTCTTGTTCATTTGGGGCAAAGTAGTCCGTAGATTTTAATTCCTAGTTTTATTTCTCTGTATCTAAAGTTTTGAATTTTTGTTTATATCTTCTTATAAGTTACATTACCTCCGAATCTGATGATGACATTCTTTGGACTGTAACAACTTCTTACACTTTCCAAAGAGAGATATATATATATTATATATATATATATATATATTAGTGATGTAGCGGATGTCATTTTTTCACATCCGCGGATGCGGATGCGGATGAGGATGTTTGATTTCAACATCCGCGGATGCGGATGCGGATGTCTACATTTTCGTTATTTTTTAGGATATATTCGAGATTTGTTGTGTTTAACGTATATAATAAGTTATTATATAGAGAGAGCTGTAGCTATAATGTAGTATAATTGATTAATTGTACAATAATTGCTGTACTTTTCTCTGAACATATAAAATAATATCAAGCATCTAACTAATATAGAAATCAATTAGTGAATTCGTCTGCAAATAAATTCGTTATATTTTGTTGAGTTTCAGCCACAATTAGAAACCATAATTGTGTTACCAGGATGCGGGACGTGAACCCAACTCAAATGCACCCCACCGACCTCTTTCCCCAACCTCCACCCTTATAGAAAGAGATCTTTAATTAGCTTGATAACTATTTATATTAAGTTTAAAGTTTTATTAGGCATATTTATAAATGAGTAATTAAAATAAAGTAAACTAAGATGTTCATCGTTTAATGTTCAAACTTAATTATAGGAAGGTTATGCTTAAGGAACATTAATTTTTCTGCCGTTTCTGCTGCCAGTCTGTTTCTCTTTTCATCATATATTAATCCAGCACTGCTAAATAATCTCTCGCTTGGTACGTTTGTTGGAGGACAGGCTAAATGTTTCCTTGCAAGTTTACTCAAGTATGGATAGATATTCTGCGTATTTTTCCACCAACTAATAGGATTGTCACATGCAGCCAGGCGTTTTTCTTGGTGATAGCTCTCGATCATTTTTACTACATCTTTTGACATCGCGTAGGTCTCGTCATTGCTGATTGACTCAAGAAACTGAGAGACAGATTCTGTGATAGATTTGCTTGTTGAAGGTGTTGGTTCTGTCACTGAAACTTTTATTCTTTTGGTGGGTGGCGAAGCGACAGATTCAAGAGATTGAAGCTCTTCAACTGCTTTGCCAAGTGATGATTTAACTCGTTCTAATGTACTAGGTGAAAATAACTTAGCTTTGTAACGTGGATCTAAGTAGGTTGCAAGAGAGTAACTTCATACAAGAACAGCCTCTCGTCTTGTCGCTTGCATCACTTTTGCGCACAATGAACTAGTTCTATTAATATAGTAGAATTTGATAATTTCCGCTTATTAATGACGTCTTATCTCAACGGTCCACATCCGCACGACATCCGCAGTCCAAAGTGCGGATGCGGATGCGGATGCGGATGCGAGAAAATGTGCGGATGTTCCGCGGATGCGGATGCGGATGTGACCTACATCACTAATATATATATATATATATATATATATATATATATATATATATATATGATGAAAAACCACGAAGGAAAGGAAACACAAAACGGTGCTCAAGCGCTTTCGTCTAATGACATCCTCAGGAACACTGAAATACATAAAAGGTTACGGCCTATATATAGGTTACAGAAAGAGAAAAAAAATATAAATAAATAACATACATACACACAAACACATATACATATATTATATATATATATATCTACACACATACACATATATATATATATATATATATAATATATATATATATATATGCAATAAACGGAGAAGTAAAAATAAAACTTAAAAATTAAGGATTAGAGGATTAACAAAGAGGCATATCGATTTTTAGCACAAGATCAAATGAGTTATAAAAATAATACAAATTTATACTGGAGATACGCCCGGGTTTAACACTTTGCCTTTCTAGAGTCAAGTTTCGATATATATAAAAATAAATTGAAGATTAAAAGTTAATAAAGTAGCTTACATGTTTACCAAAGATTAAGTGTCCTACCCTTTTTATCTAGGTTTGTTTTGAAGGAATTCAAAACAACAGGATCGAGTTGAAAAAGACCTTTGCTTATGTTGAAGTTATTTGAAAGTTGAATAATGGCAGACTCAAGAATATTTCTATTGACAATGTTGCTCGAATGAAATAAAACTGAAGCATTATTCCAATCAATACAGTGGGATAACTCTGACAAATGGACAAAAAGAGCACTGGACAACTGTCCTGTTCTGACGGAATATTGATGCTGTTTTATACGTGTGTGCAAATCCTTTCCCGTCTGACCTATGTAAAAGGAATCACATTGTTTACACCCAATTTTATAGATAATGCCTGAATTATTGGTAGGGCTATTTTTTATTATGATATTTTTCACAATATTGTTATATGAAAATACTACATTAATATCCAAAAGTTTAAGTACATTAGCAATGCCTAAAAAGCCCGGAAAAATGGAAGTACTAAAATATTTTTTGACAAAGTACGAGTGTCAATAATAACACTCGTACTTTGTCAAAAAATATTTTAGTACTTCCATTTTTCCCGGGCTTTTTAGGCATTGCTAATGTACTTAAACTTTTGGATATTAATGTAGTATTTTCATATAACAATATTGTGAAAAATATCATAGTAAAAAATAGCCCTACCAATAATTCAGGCATTATCTATAAAATTGGGTGTAAACAATGTGATTCCTTTTACATAGGTCAGACGGGAAAGGATTTGCACACACGTATAAAACAGCATCAATATTCCGTCAGAACAGGACAGTTGTCCAGTGCTCTTTTTGTCCATTTGTCAGAGTTATCCCACTGTATTGATTGGAATAATGCTTCAGTTTTATTTCATTCGAGCAACATTGTCACTAGAAATATTCTTGAGTCTGCCATTATTCAACTTTCAAATAACTTCAACATAAGCAAAGGTCTTTTTCAACTCGATCCTGTTGTTTTGAATTCCTTCAAAACAAACCTAGATAAAAAGGGTAGGACACTTAATCTTTGGTAAACTTGTAAGCTACTTTATTAACTTTTAATCTTCAATTTATTTTTATATATATCGAAACTTGACTCTAAAAAGGCAAAGTGTTAAACCCGGGCGTATCTCCAGTATAAATTTGTATTATTTTTATAACTCATTTGATCTTGTGCTAAAAATCGATATGCCTCTTTGTTAATCCTCTAATCCTTAATTTTTAAGTTTTATTTTTACTTCTCCGTTTATTGCATATATATATATACATATATATGTGTATGTGTGTAGATATGTATGTATATATATATATATATATGTATATGTGTTTGTGTGTATGTATGTTATTTATTTATATTTTTTTTCTCTTTCTGTAACCTATATATAGGCCGTAACCTTTTATGTATTTCAGTGTTCCTGAGGATGTCATTAGACGAAAGCGCTTGAGCACCGTTTTGTGTTTCCTTTCCTTCGTGGTTTTATTCATCATAAATATTTTTCACGTGTTACTTTCGTGAAATAATTTCATATATATATATATATATATATATATATATATATATATATATATATATATATATATATATACAGTATATATATATATATATATAATTTATATATGTATATATATATATATAATCGTGTTGATTAGGCTAATGTTAATATGCAAGAGAGAATAGAATAGTTATAGCTATTTCCTAGATATAAGTAAGGCATATGACAGAGTGAACCACAATATTTTATTTAAAAAACTAGAAGACAGGAAGGTTCCCATGTACACAAGTTTATTGAAATTTTGGTATTCCCACCAATCTTTTAGTGTTAGGTGGGGCAATGTACTATCCAAATGTTTTGGTTCCTATTGCAGGATGAGGCAAGGCTCCTTGCTCTCTCCTATGCTGTTTAATGTGTGTATTGATGGATTAATTGCTTCACTTAATGAGTTGGATGTTGTATAGATAAAACAAAGATAAATAACTTAGTCTATGCCGAAGATATGGTGTTAATGAGTCCCTCTGTTAAAGGTCTGGATCGGCTGCTAAAACTACGAATTATATTCGCAGAAACATGATATTCTTTTTAATGTTACAAAAACTAAGGTTATGCAGTTCCATCCTTGAAGTTCTAATCAGCCAGCTGGTATTAAGTTTAAAATGAGCGGTGAAGTAAGTGAGGAAGTACAAGAATATAAATATTTGGGTCAAACTATCACCAGCAACTTGAGTGATGACTCAGATATAAGAAAACAATATCGAAGCCTTTGTGCTGAAGCGAATATGACTATAAGGAACTTCCGGTTCTGTACACGTGAGGCTAAAGACACCCTCTTTCGTACTTTCTGCAGTAATATATACGGACGGCAACTCTGGGTGAATTACAAAAAATGTTCTGGCAAAACCCTAAATTTGTTTTACAACAGATCTTTTAGACTCCTACATAAATTACCCCCGAGATGCTCAGCTTCGCAAATGTTTGCTACCCGCAATATCCTGAGCTTCCCGGAGGTAACAAAAGGTGCTCAATACAGTCTAATACAAAGAATTAAAAACTCAACCAACCCGATTATCCAAGCTATTCATTAGTCCTGCCGTATGTCTTCTAATCTATGGAATTCATGGTATGAAAAAGTGTCTGTAGCTCCACTTAACTTCAACATTACTGTACTATTTCCAAAAAGAGTGACCCTAAACGAAATATTAATAACTTTTTTATTAAAAGTGCTAGAAGTAAATACTAAAAAATAAAATAACAAGCGTAGGTGTAAGTTTTATTCCCATACACTAGTAAACCTCTACATGTTTTCCATCATTTACTATAACCAATCTAATTCTACGTTCAAATTCTTCAATGGCACGCTCCAGTACAGATGGGGAGATGGATGTGATAGTTTTCTGAATACGCTGTTTCAATTCCACAATGTTTCTCGGTTTGTTATGGTAAACTTTAGACTTAACATAACCCCAAAGATAAAAATCTAAAGGTGTTAAATCGGGGGAGCGAGCGGGCCATTTCATTGGTCCTCCTCTACCAATGCATCGTCTTGGGAAAGTCTCGTTTAGAAATTCTTGAACGACTCTAGCATAGTGAGGCGGGGCTCCGTCTTGTTGAAAGATTATGGTTTGAAATGATTCAGGAGTTTCTTTTAGTAGTGGCACAAAGAAATCTTTTAACATCTTTAAGTACGAGGCACCTGTAACAGTCCGTTCTTCAAATAAATACGGACCATAAATTCGAGAACTTGACATTCCACACCAAACATTCACTTTGGGCGAATCACGTTCATGTTCAAAGGTCTCACGTGGATTTTTCTGGTCCCCAAATTCTACAATTGTGGCGGTTAAGTTTTCCAGATGTATGAAACGTTGCCTCGTCAGTGAAGATGACGTTTTTCGGGAAATTTGAGTCTGAATCAATGAACTCGATTAGTTCCTGGCAAGTAGCAATTCTTACTGCGTAATCTTCTTTAAAAGTTGATGATGCACTTGCACTTTGTAACATTTTAATTTCAGATTTTTGTGAAGGATTCTGTGAACCGACGATCGTGGGATGTTTAACTCAACTGAAACTCTCCTTATTGACGTTTTTGGATCCGTGTGAAATGCTTCCATAACAGCTTGCGACCTTTCTAGAGACTTACTCGGGCGTTCACAACTCTTTCTCTTAAGGACGGATCCAGTCTCTTCAAACGTTTTCACCCATCTTTTTATGCTCTTCTTTCCTGGTGCCTGTTTATTGTGTTTAACTTGAAATCTTCTTTGTGCTGTGATGATTGATTTACTTTCGTAAACATACCTGACTAGTTCAGCTTTTTCTTGTGGTGTCGTCATCTGAGGGTGGGTGAAATTCTGTACAGTTTGTATCATAAGATGTTTTTTTGGCCGCCAACTTGCTAGAACGAGCGAGTGAGTGATTAGACTAGGTCCGGAACGAGCAAGTGAATGATTAGGCTAGTCTAGTCCGGTCCGTAGGATTCGCCGTCACAAGGCCTTTGGTTAGACTAGGCCACCCTTCATGATAAATGATTTCTTTTATGAGAAAATTTTGTAGAACTTTTTTTTTAACATTTTAAAGTAACGATATGTTTTTGATAATAATTACGTATACAGTATCAAAAACTTACATCTTCGCTTGTTATTTTAGTTTTTAGTATTTACTTCTAGCGCCTTTAATAAAAAAGTTATTAATATTTCTTTTAGGGTCACACTTTTTGGGACACCCTGTATTTCTATCCTTAGTATTTGAATTGTCATTGTATTCTATTGTCAGTTCGTATTATTAATATTTGTCATATGGACTGTGGTCTGCAAATAAACTTTTTCATTTTCATATATATATATACACACGCACACACACACACACACACCTTGATTTTGGTTCCGCCTGAATTGTTCTATTCTGACGAAAGTCAAGCTCGTTGCTCCACCTTAGACCTACAGCTGAACATGGAATCCGAAACACGATCTACCACGGGTGGTCAAAAATTACAGAGTCCTTGCCCGGACTCGATCTAACGACCTCCTGATCAGCAGCTCAGCATCTTAACCACTAGGCTACCCAGGTTACCCGGGCTACCATTTATCTACCAACCAATTTTTATTGTGTCGAAGGATGAGTAGCTGGGTTAGCTCCGCGTTGCCTGCCGTCACGAGGAATCGAACCCAGAGCTGATGGATTCGTAGTCAGCCATGCTAATCTCTATACCTTGTTGTTAATCTTGTTAACCATGTTGCTGTTTCGTGCGTTGGTCTCTCTTCACACGGAGGTCAAGCTGGTGGCCCCGCCTCTAGGTCTGGCTTGGTGGAGGAGCGAGTTGGTTTCTTGCGCTCTCCACCGTACATAGTAGGGTTTCTCCTTATACGCAGCTTTCCCGGAAAAATGAAGCCAATTCCCGGGATCCCGGGAAATCCAGGAAATGGTTGTATATTTAAGAGAACGGTAATTTTTTTATTGTTCAGTGATAAAATACCCTTTTAGAATTGGGATAACCAATTACTTATGCCTAGATGACCACTTTTGCATTGTAATACTTGAATTGAGTTTACCAATCAGTGGTAGCTATTTATTATTTATTAAACATAATATTTATCATGCTAGTCATCTGCAGGGGACAAATAAAAGGCTAAAATATTATATTCCTTTAATTATAATTAAGTGCATTTGCAAATAAAAAGAGAAAAAGAAAAAGAAACTTCATTAAAAAAAAAGTAATTTATACCTTTTATCTCAACATATTTTATCTTAAAATATTTAGCCAATACAAAAAAATAAAAATAAAATAAACTTCATTAGAAAAAATAATTTCATCCTTTTATCTTAAAATATTTTATCTTAACATATTTATCTTAAAATATTTAAAGAGTCAATCAACATTTTTAAAATAGCTTCTTAAAAAACAAACAATCGATACTTCTATCACTAAGACGAGTTCTCAACTTGGGGATAAATAAACCTGCTGCAGAAAAGGCTCTTTCTGATTCAACAGAGGTTGGCGGAATGGTTTTCAGTGCATCAAATAAATTCATGATGTTTGAAGTTCTGTTCCCTATTGTCTCGAATAACTGCAGTTCTTGCTTCAAATGCTTGCTTAAACTCTGAGCAAGATGAGTTGCCTGCGATCGCTAGATAATATACTGAGACTCGGTTCCTTGTATTATACGCAGCGCTAGCGACATTCCTTCGGCCAGTTTTGGCATATGGGCCCACTTTTAGATTGCTCTAAGTTGCTAATGCTAGTAGGTGTTCATTTAAGAAAGCAGAAAAGTAGAATAAAATGTGGTAAATATTATGCAGTTTTCTTTAATTCTACCCAAGAGCCTTCTAATAACAAAAGAAAAAACAAATAAATCAATAAAAATAAATTAAGTCATTTTAAAATTCCGGGATTTCCCGGGATATTTGTCCAATTCCTGGGATTTTCAAATCCAATAAAAACAGCCGGGATCCCGGGAAAGAAACCCTAGTACATAGCCAGGTACACCCGGTTCATCTGGTACCGTCCTGAGCCAGGCATCTAGTCTTCTCTTGAAGACTTCAACTTTGACCCCTGTAACGTTTCTGAGGTCTTTTGGAAGCTGGTTGAAAAGTCTTGGCCCCTGACAACCAAGCTATTTTTCTTCAGTGTTGAGGAGGTCCCTTGTCGGCCCTTTAATTTGGGAACACTACACATTCTGCCCGTCCTATTTTCCAATGTTGTTTGAATGGTAATTGGGTTTAGTTTTAGGTTTGGTACCAGTTTTTTGATCATTTTCCATATGTAGATTATGGTGTACCTCTCTCTTCTTCTTTCCAAGGAGTACAGATTTAGTTTACTTAGTTTTTCCCAATAGTTGAGTTCTTTGCAGCCATCAATCTT
Source organism: Bathynomus jamesi (assembly GCA_023014485.1). Lineage (NCBI taxonomy): Eukaryota > Metazoa > Arthropoda > Malacostraca > Isopoda > Cirolanidae > Bathynomus > Bathynomus jamesi. The sequence goes on from JAJOZX010003830.1 coordinate 438,849, forward strand.
GGCTGTGAAATCTCTTTGCGTTTCTTCTAGTTTATTAGTTTTTTCGGGTCAATCCCAGAATAGGCACCTGATGTACCTCAATCCCAGATGAAGCACCTGCGTTCAACCTCAATCCCAGAATAGGCACCTTGCAAGGAATTAAATAAAAAAAACCTGATGATTACAAAATTTATTGTTTATACAAAGTTTATTACAAATGTAATAAAGGCAAAGTTATAAAAGGTTAAATATTATTAATATTATTAATAAAATATTAAATGTGAAAATCAGCTAAAAATCAAACTGGTAAGAATAGCAAAACTAACCAAAAAGCAGAAGATATAGCAAAAGATTAGGTTAGGTTAGGTTAGAGTTGATTTTTTCAAATATTGATAAAAACAATGAAATTATATCCCTAAAAACTGTTTATATTTTTTTCTCCTCAATCCCAGATTAAGCACCTGTGTTTTGCCTCAATCCCAGATTAAGCACCTAAAAATGATTTCAGGTGCCTATTCTGGGATTGATCCGTTTTTTCCTTTCTATATGGGGACGTCAAAACTGAGCAGTATTCAGGTTTTGGTATAATCAGTGTTTTTAGCAGGGAATCATTACTGTCCTGTCCCTTCTTTTGAACGTTCTTAGTACCTGTCCGGCGACTCTTTTTCCTTTATTTATCGCTATCTGATTTTGTGTTTCGAATTTCGCATCATCTGTCATTATTAACCCCAGATCGATCGCTTTCGTGCTTCTCTGAATTTCCTGTCTATCTGGGACATAATATGCAGTCTGTTTAAGTTCCTCTTTTCTACCATATCTCAAGAGCTGAAATTTCTTGGTGTTAAATGACATGTTATTGTCTTCTGAACATTTGTATATTTTGTTCGTGTCCCTCTGCAAGGCCTCCACTTCATTTACATCGCTGATTTTTCTGCTGATCTTTGTATCGTCTGCAAAGGATGTTACTATACTGTTGCTGTTTACTCCGCTGTCTATGTCTGTTAGCATGATAATGACAGCAGTGGGGCCAGTACTGTCCCTTGTGGTACTGAGCTGCGTACTTCTGATTCTGATGATATACCTTGAATTTTGACGACCTGTAGACACTCTCTGAGGAAGTTGTAGATCCATTTTCTCACTTTGCCTGTTATTCCCATATATTTCATTTTATGTGCTATTATACCGTGATCACATTTGTCGAAAGCTTTAGGAAAATCTGTGTATATGACATCGTAGTTGTCATTGCCCTCCAGTGCATCTAGGATATTGTTGTAGTGTTCTATTAGTTGTGATAGGCATGATCTACCTGATGGGAATCCGTGGTGATTTTCGTTGAATCTTTTCAGTGTCTCCAAGAAATCATAAATTTTCTCTCTAACTATTCTTTCGAATACTTTGGTGAGGTGGGACGTCAATGACACTGGTCTATAGTTCTTTGCTTGAGATCTGTCCCCTCCTTTATATATAGGGGCAATGTTTGCTCTTTTCAAGATGCTCGGTATTTCCCCAGTGTCTAGGGACCTTCTCCATATCCAGTATAAAGGTGTAACTATTTCATTTTTACAGTTTTTAATCAATAATGCGTTCCAATTGTCTGGACCTGCAGCTGAATGTGGTTTTATTTGTCCTATAGCTCTCGCTACATCTCCAGGGGTAAAATCAAACTCTCCTTGTAATTTCTCTTCAAAATATGCATCTATGTTCGGTATCGCTTTGTCATTTTTTGGGGTACTAAAAACTGATTTATACTGGGCTCTCAATGTTTCAGGTATTTCTTTTGGATCGTCGGTTAGTTCATTATTTCTCTTCCTTAAGGGCCCAATAGCGGCGCGCGTTTTTGTTTTCCTTTTCGCATAGGTATAGAAGTATTTTGGATTTTCCTTTATTGCTTCTACCTCCTTTTCCTCTTCCCTCTCTGTATGGTCCTTAATCAAGGCTTGTATTTCCCTATCGATACCCTCCAGTTTTTCTTGTATTACTTTCCTGGCATTGTCGTCTCCGCAATTGGCTAACTTCGCCTCCACTCTCTTTCTTTTGCGGAATATTCTTCTCTTTTGCCTCTTCATCCAGCAACTCTTCCCTTTTGGCTGTGATTTCGAAGCATATTTTTCTAAAATTCTCAGCGTTTTTTCTTCCAAGGTTGTTAGCATTTCTTCAGTTATTTTATTCTCTAAAACTGTTCTCCACTCTATTTCGGCCATGTGTGATCTGATTGCTTCCAATTTATAGTCTTGGAATTTAAGTTAAAGGCCCCAAATTTGCTTCTTTCGTCAATATGTGTATTGGCTTTTAATGTTGTCGTCATATTTGTTGAGATCTCGATTAAGTTATGGTCTGAGATAATACCACCGAGGTTTATATATATATATGATGAATAAAACCACGAAGGGAAAAGAAACACAAAGTGGTGCTCAAGCGCTTTCGTCTAATGACATTCTCAGGAACACTGGAGTGAAAGGAGAATTCAAGACAATATATAGGTTATATATATATAATATATATATATAAATTGTGGGAGGAGCAAACACATTTGTACAGAAAAATGACAATTTTAGCACTTTGCCCGAAATTCAACATAAATTCAAATGGCTTGTTTCCAGCCAATTTTTTATAGTTATTGTCTGAATGGTAAACAGGTCACAAAAGAATAAAGAAATAAAAATAAATATAAATTGGAAAAAATTACAAAATAATGCCTTAATGATATATACGTCACAACCGAAATAAACATAAAGAAATAAACCAACAGATAAAAAAGCAAAAATTGTAAGTGGAGTCTACAAATTCAAGCTCAAAAGGAAAGTTTACAATCAGTTTAATAGATGATGCCAAAATGATATATATATGTCACAAAGAAATATATATATATATATATATATATATATATATTTTATAGGAAGCCTGAAATAAGCGGGCAGCTCCAAGTAAGGTTCACACTTGCGTCGCAAGGCAACGCCCTGAGTCCGACATCTTACCACTAAGCCATCCAGGAAGTCAAAAAACTTCCCTTCAAGTTTAGCTTTTGAGTTAAACTCATTTTATCATGGGCTTTTGAAGAAAATGCATTAGTGAATTCAGTGAATTTGTATGATAGAAAACTACAATAATATGACTTATTTTAATACAAAATCACACACACACACACACACACACACACATATATATATATATATATATATATATATATATATATATATATGATGAATAAAACCACGAAGGAAAGGAAACACAGAATGGTGCTCAAGCGCTTTCGTCTAATGACATCCTCAGGAACACTGAAGTACATAAAGAGTTACAGCCTATATATAGGTTACAGAAAAAAAAAAATATATATATACAAAAACGGAGAAATAAATTAAAATTAAAAATTAAAGGATTGTGAGAGGAGCATACAAATTTGTAAGGAAAAACTCGATTTTTAGCACAAGATCAAATGAATTGTTTCCAACCAATGTGTGCATGTATATATATATATATGTATATATATGTGTGTGTGTGTGTGTGTGTGTATATATATATATATATATAATATATATATATATATATATATATGTGTGGTGTATAATATATAGGGTGGCCCAAAAAAAATGGCACCAATTTTGAGAAGTGATATCTCAATAACCATTGCAGTTAGGGATTTTAAAAACAACCAAATGAAAGATAATTCTTTTCTCTTTAAATACTTATTCAATAGCTTGATGGTTATAAACCCATGTAATGCCAAAAATTGGCTTATAAGAAAAATATACAAAAAAAGTTGCGCATTTATATTTATTCCTTTTATTTTTTTCTAATTAATTATCTTCTAATTTACGGTCTTTAAACGAAGTTCTGTGGTTTTAAGTTAAACCTAATTTTCAATAAATGGCTCAATCTGCCCTCCATTATGGTCAACCACAGCCTGTAATCTCGCCCTCCATTTTGAAATTGCCTTTGAGATCGTCACTTGTGAGAGATTTTCCCATGCAGCCTGAATTCGTTCACGAAGATGGTTCACATCACGGATTTTCTGACCATGGTAGACTTCTCTCTCTAAGGCAGACCACACAAGTAGTCAATGGGGTTTAGATCTGGGCTGCATGGTGGCCAATTATTTGGTTCGATAAAACCAGGACAATTATTATTGAGAAATGTTATTGTTTCCTTGGCTGTATGAGATGGGGCTCCATCTTGCATGAACACAAAATCAGTGCTCGTCTCCTTGATCTCTGACAACATTGGAGACAAAATGTCATTACAGTAGTAAATTGAGTTAATTTTAACGCCTCGCTGAATAAAATGATGGATGTTTTGTTCTCAGATGACGCTGCAAGGGAAACCATTATCGAATCTGAAAAGTGTTTTTTTTCACGCAAAAGTCGTTTTGGGTCAACATGAGTTTTTGTCGCCACTGCTGCACGAACCCGATCATTTTGGGTATTTCGTGGTGTTTCGACCGTAAATCGTTTCTCATCAGAAAACCAATTTTTTTCACAGATCCATTTGACCGAAATCTTCGCAATAGATTTTTACATCGATGGAAAACGTCTTTCTTTCACAGGCTCCGATAAAGCAGTAACCTTCACCCTCTTAAATGTTTTCAACCCAAGATCTTTTCGAATTATTCGCTGTACTGATGAACGTGAAATCCCGGTTTCTTTCGCAACTTCACGTTCACTTTTACTTGTTCCCGGTTGTTCCTCTTGACTTAAAAACCATTTCATTTACTTTTTCAATGTTTTCTGGCGTTCTAATACTTTTTGGTCGACCACTTCCCAGACGCCGTTGACTGCTGCCGGTTTCTTTAAGTTTTTGTAAAAAATGTGCCACAGTTCTTTTTTTCCAATTTCTATTTGGAAATTCGTAAAGGATTCTGTTTAATGAATATCCTTTTTCTTCACGTAGTGCTTGTATAATGTTCTTATCAGATTCTCTCAATCCCATCTTGAGGGGTCTGGAATAGAAAAATTTCATTTAAAATTAGGATCAAGGAAAAATATAAATGCGCAACTTTTTTTGTATATTTTGTTTGGAAGCCAATTTGGGCATTATATGGGCTTATAACCATCAAGCCATAGAATAAGTATTTAAAGGAAAAGAATTATCTTTCATTTGGTTGTTTTTTTAAGTCCTAGCTGCAATGGTTATTGAGATATCACTTCTCAAAATTGGTGCCATTTTTTGGGGGGCACCTATATATATATATATAACTTGAGATCTGTGGCCGGTCCACAATACAAGTATGTTTATTTTTACATAATTAAGTCACAAATTGTGCCAGAAATGTATTTATTGAGCCTTATTCGTACTACATATTAAAGCAAGCAAGTAGTTAAGCTAAAAGTCACACTATATACTTACAAAAATTGAAAAAAAAAGGTCCGGACCCGTCCAGTTGCAACACTAATATATTATATATATATATATATATATATATAATATATATATATATATAATAATGAGAACTAGCGTTGATTCCGATCAGGAAGATTGTGCCTATCACAGCTAATATAATTGATAAACTTGGAAAACAATGAGAACTATGATATAATATACACAGATTTTGCTAAAGCATTCGACAAGTGTAATCAATTAATAAACAAGAAGAAATTCAGAGAAATTTCATAGCCAAGATTGATGGCTGCAAAGAACTCAATTGCTGGGAAAGACTACGTAAATTAAATCTATATTCACTGAAAAGAAGAAGAAGAGAGAGGTACACCATAATATACTGAGGAAAAATAATAGAAAAACTAGTGCCTAACCTCAAACTGAATCCAGTAACCACCCAAACAACAGTGGAAAATAGGAAAGGTAGAATGTGTAGTGTTCCCAAACTAAAAGTCAGGCGAGGAACATCATCAACTCCATAGGAAAATTATTTTGTTGTCAGAGGTGCAAGACTATTTAACCAACTACCCGAAGAAATCAGGAATACCACCAGTATCAAAGTTTAAGTTTTCAAAACAAGACTAGACGCCTGGCTCAGGACGATCTCGGATGAGTCGGGTGTACCTGGCTATGTGAGATGGAGGGTTCAAGACAGCAAACCACGTAGTGAGACCTACGCACGGAACATCTGCAGTGTTTCGAGGTATATATATATATATTTTTTTATTGGGGTTGTTTAACTTCCTTCGCAACATCTAAAGTCATATGACGGAGGGGACCTACAGATTTAAGTGGGATCCGAACCACGGGTCGCTACATAATCTGGACGCGGAGGACGGTCTCCCATCCAACTACTACCCAGACCCAATGACGCTTAACTTCGCTGATATATATTATCTCTCTCTCTCTATATATATATATATAGAGAGAGAGAGAGAGAGAGAGAGAGAGAGAGAGAGTAGACAGGGGGGCTACGGGGGTTTCAGCTCCTCGAAATAAAATCATAGGTTTGATATTTCTGTGCATTTTTTAAAATTATAAGTAGGCTAAATTATAAGTAATTGTACTTAAATTTGCGGTCTAAATTTTTGGATTCTATGCTTTAATGGGTTAATTTAAAATCTAATGATTAAACTTGAAATGTCAGTACTTCACCTAATGTGAATAATGTGTGCACATTTCACACACCCTTCATTTCATAATAAAGCAGATCCTCCAGTTTTTTAATTTAAAGGAAAGCTTTTTTCGACAACCGAAGAACGCCTCTTGTACTCATAAATGTCAGCCATTACAATAGGGTGGAAGCAATGAATCAGGAAAAATGAGTTTGAAGTGCTTGTGAAAGCAATTTAACCGAAATTAAGATACGTTCCTCTCTGAATATTTCCCATAATTCATTTTGTTCGCGCTTTACTGCTTATAAAGGGCCTAATTCTTAATGTGCTGCTTTGAGCGCAATAGTGCCATAAAGGTTTACGTCATGAAAGTCCAAAAATGCCGGTTGGCTTCCAGCCAAGGAAAATCTGTATTTAGTCGAAATTTATTTATTTAATACGTAAAAACAAATATTGCTTCAAATAAAAAGATAAATAATTAATAATAAGTAATCTTCCTTTATAAAAAGCATATTATTTATATTTCAAATTCATTTATAACTTATATCTATACAAATTCATATATAGACAAAATTAATAACCAAATCCTAAACGCAATATTATTAGAGAAAAAAACACAACAACGCAATAAAAAACTATCAGAATGTATACATAAACAAAACAAAACGAAAACAAAAGACAATCGCTTGCAGTAGAAAATAAACTATTTTTAAAGTAAATATTAGATTATAGAATGAAAATGTCTTTACAAAGTGTCTGTTAATGGATAGTCGATAAATTAGAAAGAAAATTAACATAATATTTTATAAAAATATGGAACCACCCAAAATATATTGGGCGGAGATCAAAACTAAAAGTTATTGGTGTACGAAAGAAATGCTCAACTTTACGGAATATAAACTCTGTAATTGTTTGTGGATACAAATTGTAGGATATATATATATATATATATATACACCTTGGTTAACCTTTGTTTTGCTTCCGCCCGAATTGTTCATTCTGACAAAGGTTTAACGTGGAATCTGAACCACGCCTTAATAGTGCATTCACCATATATACTGTATATATGGAGAGGCGGGGCGACCAGCTTGACCTTCGTGTGAAGAGAGACCAACGCACGTAACTGCAACGAGGTTACGAGGTATTACTGCTATGGAAATAGTACTGTGGTTCTGTCTTCTGGATAGTTCGACATGACGATGACGAAATACTGTATTCTACAGGCGACGTCGAAGACAAAAGGTTATCGCGGTATTTCTCCATTTACCCGGGGCCGTGTGTAGGTCACTCCGAATGTGGACGAAGTATAACAGGTAGTGTTAAAGTTCTGGGCATTTCATGTGCCTCTGCTGCGATATATAATTCAGAATTCAACCCAAAGAACGCGACTAATGCAGGAGAGCGACCAGGAAAATCAGCAACAGAGACATCACGAAAAAAAATGCGCCATTGTTCATCATATCCAAATTAAATGTCAGGGCTCTATTGCTGACATCGCCTTTGCGCCTGAAAAAGACTCAGACTACAGTTTGTTGACATCATCCCGTCATCTTTGGAATATGTATAGCCGCAGAACACTCTTTTCCTGAAGGCATAAACGCAATCGTAAAGAGTGGACCGCAGAAATGGTAAGACTTTTTGCCTTTGAGGGCATGTGATGGTCTCCAGTGAATTTAAATTTCTTTCGTTGACATCTGGAGGTCGAATGTGGGTGTGAAGTTTACCTGAAGCATACCTAATTTTAGTGTGCAATGATAACCAATTTGCGCAGTAATAATTTCAATTTGTGCAGTGATAAATTAGATTTTATATCCGATATAGAACCTAATTTATCACTGCACAGATTTTCAATTTATTACTGCACAAATTGAAATTATTACTGCGCAAATTGGTTATCACTGCACACTGAAATTAGATATGATCTGAAGACTTATATCCTTTGTGCCTTAGTTCATCCCACTGTAAAGTATGGCGAAATAGGCACCATAGTGTGGACGACAATATGATATATTACAGTAGAATAGATTTGGTGTTAGTGTAGAAGGATTTAAAATTTTGCTGGTAAGGTCAAATATTAGAGAACTACTGACATCTACTGCACCATCAAATTATCCATAATTTTTATCATTTTCTGGGAAAATGGAGCTCTGTATCACGCATCTGTTATGACTACGCAATGGAAGAAAAGACAGGCCATTAATTTTCTTTGCTGGGCATCCCAAAGTTTTGGCATGAATTTTGTTGGGCACCAGTGAAAGACTCTAGATCGAAGCCAAGAACATATCGTCTATGTCAATCCAGTGCGGAGCATATGAAGAAATCATTCACGTAAATTTGGCGTAACCTGGGCCATAGTGTCATTCAAAATCTTGCAGATTCTGTGCCCACGTGAGTTAAAACACTCGTTGATACAAAGGGTGGTGCCACTAGGTGATGGAATAAAGAGTTCACTTTTGTTTTGCTATTATTGTAATTTACTACGTGATACAATATTCTTTGCTAGGTGCAAACTCTAACTTTCATCAGGTAGACAAATTATTTTGGTAATATATAATGTGTATATATATGGTGTGTGTGTGTGTGTGTGTGTTGTGTGTGTGTGTGTTATTTTCGCAGGATTTTAGGATTTTCAGATTTACAGATTTGTAATTATGTTTTTACACGTTAATAAATTAATGTTCTCAATATTTACGGGTATTTTGTATAAGAAACAACGCCATTTCTTACTCAAAATAGCGTGGCCGAAGAGAATCAAGACATAGCTTTTTACCCAAAACGTTTATTAATTTATAGGTTTAAATTATGGGTGGGGTTTTTGATTAGTTGTTAATTTAACTAAAGAGAGAGAGAGAGAGAGAGAGAGAGTAATAAAAAGTGGACTTACATGACCGGTATTACGTCATTCGGCCTATATTTCATTAGCTACACTTCTTATAATCTCCACCAAATATGTTACGTGTTACACCTAAAACAAAAGCAAGAAATCTGAGATTTTGCCTACAAAAATGCGGAAATTTCTCAATAGGCATTCTCATAGGACCCTTTTATAGGCGTCTTGCTATTGGTTGAAAGAAGGTTGTAAATGGAAGCTTTTGCATGATTGGTTACCTTTCAAAACACCCAATTTTTCTCGCACACTTTGCTTTTTAAGCCTAAAGTAGAGTTTGTTACGTCAGATGTATAAAGATTTTAAACAATGATCATTCTGTAACATTTTAATTAACAATTAATTAACATAAAAACATTAAAATAATATTCAATTAAGGATTAATTAACATAAATCATATTAAAAATAATAATCATAAATTCCATTTGCTACAGATTTACGGGCTAAAAAAGACCCCAAGACTCACTCTAGGTTAGTCCAAGCAGGAAGTTAAAAAAAAAAGTGGAAAAAAATGACAAAAAATCCAAACAAAGAATACTGAAAACTCTCATACGGAGTTTCGGTCTGAAGCTCCCCCGAAAGACATAGTCTTGCTGGCTGCTCCCCGGGGTTAGGTGAAACACTCCAACGCCACTCTAAAACTATTATACCATGCACTTTGCTTACACCTGTAAACGTTTAAAGCTTTCATACAAGAATAATAAGGCCGCTCTTTTGCCATCATCCACTGCTAACCAAAAAAACCAGTGACGAAGGAAAGTTTATAGAAAAGTAGGAGAAAATATAATAAAAAATAACTTCAGAGTTCGTTGACATCATCCGCACATTTATTTCGTGTACCTAATTACGCATTACTGAACAGTGGAAAATAAAGGATAGCCTGAAACGCTATATTACTTAATCTAAACCATTGGGTTAAGGATTTATTTACTTATTTTTTTATTATATACAAGAATTCATAATTTCATTTTATACTAAAAAAGGCCATAATTTTATCCGCCATAATTTTATCCGCCATAATTTTATCCGCCATCATTTTATCCGCCATCATTTTATCCGCCATCATTTTATCTGCCATCATTTTATCTGCCATCATTTTATCCGCCATCATTTTATCCGCCATCATTTTATCTGCCATCATTTTATCTGCCATCATTTTATCTGCCATCATTTTATCTGCCAAAGGTTATCGTATTGAGATACTAGTTATTTAAATTTAGTTATTTTGCTATCTTTCGCACTGAAATTACTGATAAGGGAGAACTGATCTAGACTTAAAGGAAATCTGAAATATTTTTTATACGATGATATTTGTGGTGGGGGGGGAGCGGTATTTGATTTCCTTCGTAGCCGTATATGTAATGCAGGGAACCTACAGCTTTATACTCGGGATTCGAGCCATCGGTCTCTACATCATCTGGACGCGGAGGACGGTCACCCATGCAATTAACTTCGCTAACCGACGAGAAGCGGAGTTACAACAACAAGAACAACCCCGACGTAACCCTAGTTCTTATATACAAGAAATCAGGATAACAGAAGTTAACACAAACACTAAAAAGATAACAGAAGTTAACACAAACACTAAAAAGATAACACAAGTTAACACAATCATTAAAAAGATAACACAAGTTAACACAAACACTAAAAAGATAACACAAGTTAACACAAACACTAAAAAGATAACACAAGTTAACACAACACTAATAAAGATAACACAAGTTAACACAAACACTATAAAGATACACAAGTTAACACAATCATTAAAAGATAACACAAGTTAACACAAACACTAAAAAGATAACACAAGTTAACACAAACACTAAAAAGATAAGAAGTTACACAAACACTAAAAGATAACAGAAGTTAACACAAACACTAAAAGATAACACAAGTTACACAATCATTAAAAGATAACACAAGTTAACACAAACACTAAAAAGATAACACAAGTTAACACAAACACTATAAAGATAACACAAGTTAACACAATCATTAAAAAGATAACACAAGTTAACACAAACACTAAAAAGATAACACAAGTTAACACAACACTAAAAAGATAACACAAGTTAACACAAACACTAAAAAGATAACACAAGTTAACACAATCATTAAAAAGATAACACAAGTAACACAAACTATAAAGATAACACAGTTAACACAAACTATAAGATAACACAAGTTAACACAACACTAAAAGATAACACAAGTTTAACACCAAGCACTAAAAGATAACAGAAGTTTAACACAAGCACTAAAAAGATACCACAAGTTAACACAAACACTAAAAGATAACACAATTAAGAATTGATATAAATATAGAATCAAATCCCAATGTTAAAATGGCAACAACTTTTTAAATGTAATCGTTGGCTTTATTCACACGAGTTCCAGGAATGAAAGTTCTTTGCAATTGAGTAACAATAACCGATAATCAAAGTTCTGAGTACTCCAATTAAAACAATTAAATTTTTGTCACCAAATATCATAGAAGTTCCAAACCGTGGAACCTTTCAATGAGAATAAAAGCTTAGCTATAATGCAATATCACTAACTATATCTACACACATAATAATTATAATAATAAGTATGGATAAAGTAGTTAATAAGGTAATATCATATCTGGCTATAATTTACATATTCCCAAATATAAACTTATAGAAACTTAATGAAAATACAAATGATTTTACCCGTAAATGGTTCGATTTTGGGGGACTTGATAGGTAATGTTAGGGATTGGTTTTAAAATGTTAATTAAAATTATTTTATAAGTGAGTGAATAAAATTTCTTAACTTCTCAAATTTCTTAAAGTAAATTGTCAATTCAATTTTGTCTTTATTTTAAGCTATTTCTTTTTACGCGAGAAGGAGGGGCCAAGGGAAAATGGCCCCAAAAAACGCCACTCCCATAGAAGAAGAAGGAGGGGCCAAGGGAAAATGGCCGCAAAAACGCACTCCCATAGAAGAAGAGAGCCAAATCAGGTCCGGGGTTTTTCGAAATGCCTAGATACTCTGCGTTTGAAAGATGGGAGGTCAGAGACAGGAGGAAAGATGGATCGAGGAAGATTGTTCCAGAGTTGACTCGAACACTCTTCTTCATCCATCTTTATAACTCTGAAAAGAGAAAAAGAAAGATTTTAAAGAAATGCGATAAATATTGTGTTCATTTTAACAAAAATTATTATTATCATTTTACAATCGTTCGATTAATTTCCAGATGTTAATAAAATTAAAAAGGTCACAGAATAGCGTTTGCGGGCATCTGATTTTCAAAATTTCCGTGAGGGGGGCAACTCCCCTACAAAAAACGATGTTTCCCCGCGTTCGCTGGTTGTAATCTTACCCTCCCCCGCCCCCCCCTCACGCCCTCCCATGGGAAACAAATCCTTCGTGCCATGTGTACTGTATATACGAAATGAGGTGAAGCAAGGTGACTGTATGATGGAACGATAGGTGAAAAATGCAATGAAAGAAGAAGATGGTCTACATGGGAGTTGTACAAAAGAGCGAGAAAAATGTTAAATGACTGTTAAAAAGAAGTTAAAAATAAAATGTGGATAGGAGTTGCGAAGAAAGATGAATGAGCAAGGTGTGGAGAATAGAAAATTATGCTGGAAAGAAATGATAAAATGTAAAGGTGGAATAACTGGTAAGTGAAAGAGTAAGAATACCAATACGGAAATGCGAGATAAGCAAATGCGAGAGAGAGATTTAAAGAGCATTTTAACGAGTTGGTATACAAGTGAGGTAGATGAACAGGAAGCAAATATGATGAATACGGTTGGTTTTGATGATGTAGAAATGTGTGCCTGGGAGTGGAAGAATTCAAATTGAAGAAAAGTGAAGAAGCAACATGAAAGTTGGAGTCAGTAGGAATTAATGAGGGTATGTAGCGCATAAATTAAGTTGGAGGTAAAATGATACTTGAATGGTCGTGGAAGCTATGTGGGAAAAACCTGCGGGTAAAGTTGATGTATGCGTGGAGATTGGACGGAACCTGTAACTGGGCAACTGTATAAAAATAAAGATGGCGAAGAACGTAAAACTATAAAAGGGAATAATGCGTTTAAGTATAACTCGAAAAGTACATAGAAGAGTGATGGCAGATGAAACTAAAGAACCTGTGGGTCCTTTGGTTGGAGATGAACAAGGCGAAGGAGGCAGTGACGCAGTCGAGACCACCATGGCCTAGACCGAGACCGAGACCAGAAAAAAGATCTCGAGAGGTATCGAGGCCTACATCACTGCAAGGAGGCTTCAAGAAAGTGATGCGAAGAATGTATGACTCAAGTGTTTGCAAGACTAAGAAAAAAGGTGTGTGTATGGTATCTAAGGATTTGGAGAAAGCATAATAATAAAGTGCTTAGGATGTATGCATGGTGTCAATGATAAGTTGCTAAATGCAGCAAAACTTTTATGAGTAGTATTGCTTGTGTAGCAGTTAAGAGCTTAATATGAATTAAATATTAATTAAATATGAATGGTTAAATATGAAATAAATATGAATTAAATATGAATTAAATATAAATGGTTAAATATGAATGGTTAAATATGAATTAAATATGAAGGATTAACTATGAATTAAATATGAAGGGTTAAATATAAATTAAATACGAAGGGTTAAATATGAATTAAATATGAATTAAATATGAAGGGTTAAATATGAATTAAATATGAATGGTTAAATATGAATTAAATATGAAGGGTTAAATATGAATTAAATATGAATGGTTAAATATGAATTAAATATGAAGGATTAAATATGAATTAAATATGAAGGATTAAATATGAATTAAATATGAAGGATTAAATATGAATTAAATAAGAATGGTTAAATCTGAATTAAATGTGAATGGTTAAATATGAATTAAATATGAAGGATTAAATATGAATTAAATATGAATGGTTAAATATGAATTAAATATGAATTAAATATGAATGGTTGAATATGAATAGTTAAGTATGAATTAAATATGAAGGGTTAAATATGAATTAACTATGAAGGGTTAAATATGAATGTTGAAATACGACAAAGCTGTGTGATGTAGCTTTGGCTGTTTAATGCGTATATACGAATCGGATAATACAAAAGAATATAAAAAAATACAAAGGACACCAAACAGCAACAGACCGCTGGTCCATACGAGTCTGTCTGTTAAAAAAGGTTAAAAAAGATGAAAGAAAATTTAAAGACGAATAAAAGTTTAAAGCAAAGCAAAGCAAAGATGAAAGAACGGAAAGAAATTTAAAGATAAAGTGAAAATTTTAAAGTAAAGAGGAGCGAGTCCGTATGAAAATTGTACTTTTAACTGGGAGTTTAAAGCAATAAAGCATCTAGTCTCTTTTAAAAGGATTCGACCGAATTATTTTGAACTACGCTGGCTGGCAATCCATTCCACAAATTAACTATACGATTAAAGAAAAAATGTTTAGTTTCAGTAGAATTAAATGTTTACCCTAATTTGAGACCATTACAGCGAGTTCTATCTGCATTTCTGAAGGTGAAATTTTTTCGGCGTCGACGTTATCAAAACCTTTAATCATTTTAAACACCAAGATTAAATCTTCACGAATCCGCCTTTTCACGAGTTAGAATGAATTTAGCGTTTCAAAACGAGCGATGTATGATTTGTTTCTAAGTCCGGGTATCATCTTAGTAGCCCGTCTCTGCGCTCTCTCCATGTTCCGTCGTAAATATGGGGACCGGAACTGAACGCAGTATTCTAGGTGAGGGGTACTAAGGAATTATATAATGTTTGTCCTGTTTTCTCCGACTTAAATTCAAACGATCTATTAATAAATCTTAAGATTCTATTTGCTTTTCTGACCGCTTCGATACATTGCTTACTAGGTTTAAGAGTGTCGGCAACAATAATACCTAAATCTTTCTCTTCCGTAACGCTCGTTAATGTATTGTTGCCTATAAAATACCTTCTTTTTTAACATTGTTTCTACCGATATGCAACGTTTTACATTTATCTATATTAAAGTTCATTTGCCAAATTTCTGCCCACTCGTGTAAATTTATTAACATCATCTTGAATTTGCAAACGTTCTGTCGCTGGTTTTGTTCGTCGTCCCCTAGTTTCGTATCATCCGCAGATTTTGAAAATATACTGTTAATTCCTATGTCGATGTCATTGATATAAATAATAAAAAGAACGGGTCCCAGAATTGATCCCTAAAGTACGCCACTAGTTACACTATTTCAATTAGACGCTTTGCCATTAATGAGTACTTTTTGTTTAGGTACGTCTGCTCAGCCAAATTTTAATCCATTTCAAAGCATTACCATCAGTTCCGTGAGAATGAAGTTTAGCTAATAATCTCCTGTGTGACACTTTATCAAACACTCTTTGAAAATCGAAATATATAATATCTACTATGTCACTCCCGTCATACAGTATATATTTACAATATCACTAAAGAGGTCGAGCAAATTAGTAAAACAAGAATGATTACGTTGAAAGCCGTGTGGAGAATCCTTGATTAATATATTCATTTCTAAGTGATTAACTATTTTGGCCCGAACGATCGGAAGGTGAAAGAAAGAATGATAAACAAAGTAGTAAACTTGAATTTTGAAGAGAGTAAATGAGAATGAGTCGCTTCTCATGTATGTAGATTTGCTACTTCCTGGTGAATCACAGAATGAATTAAGAAACGCAGTGACACCTGGAACTTTTGAATGCGAATGTAAATAAAGGTGAGGTTCTCGTTGAGAGAAAAGGAGAGTCTGTGCGTAATACTGTACTGTAGTGAATGAAGAAATGATAGGTGTGGTGAAAAAGACCTTAAATATTTTGAGTGTTTGGTTGACAAAGAAGCTACTCGTAGGTACAAGTACAAATGGAAAGAGAAAGTAGAGTGAAAAAAGGCGAGCAAATCATGGGTACAATAAGTGCCTTGGTAGGAAGGAAGTGTTTTAATGTCAATGCAGGCTTGCAGCACGAAGTTTACACGAAAGTGTATTGGTGCCAACACTAATGTATGGATGTGAGACACTTTATTGCTCGGCATGATGGTTCACTGTCAAACGAAGAGCATTTGAGATAAATAATTCAAGAAGTATGATTAATGTAAAACAGGACTGAACGTATATGAAAAGAAGAATATATTTCAAAGAGGTGTAAAGCGAAAGTGTTATTGAAAGTGAGAATACTGCATTAATATGGTCATATGGAGACAATAAGTAACGATAGAACGTAGAAGTGGTGTACCATAGTGAATGCGGAGGTGTGGAAAGTAGATGAAGACCTGGTGAAGGATGGAAGTATGTATCATAGTTACCAAATAAATAAACGTAGAGTTGAAATAAATGTGGCACAAGAGCTAACGAGAAGAATGGGAGCAGTTTGTGGAGCGTGTGAATGGAGATCTTGGCCTTACCTGATGTACCACTTCAGAGGTATACCCCAACTCTTGTCATGGTTCCTGGATTCCTGAACCTTACTCCCATTGGTGAGATCCTGTGTGGAGAAGGAAAATTGGGATTCCAGATAATGTATGTAATGTTTATATAAGTAATGTTTATATAAGTAATGTTTATATAAGTAATGTTTATAAGTAATGTTTATATAAGTAATGTTTATATAAGTGTCTGTAATGTTAATGCACCTCGGTGGTGTAGTGGTTAGCATTTAGCATCGTTGACTACGAATCTACCGGCCCCGGATTCGATTCCCGGTGATGGTAGTCGGCGCGCAGCAAACCCAGCTGTTCATCCTTCCATACAATAAAAATGGTTGGTAGGTAAATGGGTACCCTGGGTGGTTAAGAAACTGGGCTGCTGCTGATCGTGAGATCGAGTCCGGGCGAAGACTGTAATTTCTGACCACCCATAGTGGGTCGTGGGTCGGATTCTACGTCGAGCTATAGGTCTAAGGTGGAGCAACAACAAGCCTGACCTTTATCAGAATGAACAATTCGGGCGGAAGCAAAACCAAGGTTATGTTATTCCTAATTGAAACTGAAGATGCTACGAACTATTGAAGAATCCCGTCACTTACTGTACTTTCATCGCCGCAAGTAAACCCAATAACAATAAAAGGGCTTCGAACCGGTATTGAAATTCTAATTATTCCAATATAAAATGCGAACAATTTACCCGGAACTTATTAGCAAAGTTAATTTTCTCAATTCCAGAACACCAATAATTATATACAGTATATATATATATATATAATATATATATATAATATATATACACACGAATGAGAAAAGAAGGCGCTTTCTTTCGAGATCAAACAAAATATGGTGGGAAATTTTGTTGGAGCAGTTGTGTGTCTATTCTGAGAAGAGAAAAGGATTACCTGATCGGTCTATAATTAGCGTTTCCTCTCAGACTTACAACAACGAGTATTGAGTTAAAAAAAAAAAGAAAAAAAAAAAAAGAAAAAGCAACCCAAATAAAATAGCTCGAAGAAATACTGCTTCAAAAATGGGTGTGTGTGAATCTAGCTTGCGCATGCAGAGGTGCCGAAACAAATCATATTTCTCTGACCTCGAAGGAGAAAGGTGCATCTGGCTCCTGATGAATCATGCACCCGCAGTTTGTAAATAGGAAACTGATTTTTAAGGGGGGTGAAGCATTTAGGATTTAATTACAAATTTTAATTGTTTATATTTCACTGAATATAAGCTCCCCACCCCCCCCCCCCATCCCAATTCCCCCCCCCCGCCCCAAAAGAAAAATTCTTTCACTGGTGATAAACTTACGTACGGGACTCTCTCTGCCACATTCACTTCCAATAAGTTTTACTATTGATACGTACGGCGCATGTCTGGCATACATGTATTATCCATAAATACTATCTGAATAGTCTTGAAATTATATTAATATTAAGTCGCATTCCCACTATATATATATATAACCACACACACACACACACAGTGTATATACACACACACCACACACATATATATATCTATATATATATAATATATATATATATATATACACAGTGAAATAGGTCTGCTTTTCGTGAATCGTATTTATCAAGAAATGAGAAATTGGCATCTCATCCATTATTAATTTTTCAGAGCTTGAAATCAAATTGGATTCCTAATATATTATGGTGAAAAATATATATATAAATATAATGTACTTTTCAGGTATTTGGAAATTACGGTTTGCATGTAGAAATTTCGCAATCATCCTTGTATTTTTATATATATATATATATATTCTGTTAAGCAATAATAAGGGTAGTTAACGTGTAATTCTATTTATTTATTGCTAAAAATTTTTATTACTGACATTTTTTTTTCTTTTCTTGGAAAAGAAACAGTTCAAATAATTCTAAGATTTATTTAAAATTATTCCAGTTAACACAGACGGGGATTCTTATCTTCCGCAGTTCGAACTTTCAACTCTAAATTAACCTTTCGGGTCCACTTTTTTCCTTATAATTTCCACCCGAAATGGGAAAAAGGGCGGAGCTTAAGGGAATTCCCTCACACTTAAAGGGGGGGCTTGATGACGTCATTTTAGCCACCATTAACGGGTCTACTTTTTTTAATTTTATTTTTTTATTACTTGCATCATTGAATTTTGCTGTTACTTTATTTAAATTTATTGGTACAGGGTACTTGCTTGATAAGTATATATATATATATATACAGGGCTTTTTTGTGACGGTACGCACCGGTACGGCGTACCGGCACCTTTTTTGAATAATTAATTCGTAGATTATCTAGAATCTTTCTTATTAAATTTTTAAGTTTTCTAAAACTTAAACGATATTGTATTATAATATTCTGTAGTATAAAATTATACTGTATACCTATTTTATTTCATGGCAAGTATACTGTAGTTGTTATATGGTAAGCATTGAAATCAATTGTAGATAAACTTTACGTACACAACAAATGTAAGGCATCTAAAAATAAACAACTACGAGCTAGTACACAATATAATTTATTATGCAACATATATTGAGTTATTTTGTGACAAAGTGGCCCTCCTGTTTATCAAACTTGTGGGACCGCCTCTTCCACATTTTGATCCTAATAAATACGTGGAGTCATGGTTACTCCGAAAGCGCCACTCAGCAGTTGACACTAACAGCAAGGAACGAAGTCGACATATTGAAGCAGATGAGAACTTGATGAAAATTTGGAATTTTCTATAAAACGGTAATGTTATGATTATATATATATATATATATATATATATATATATATATATATATAGCAGAGTGGGTCAATAAAATGTTCCTACTTGATATGTCTATGAACGTTGACAGAAAAGTGGTAAAATTTTATTGATCCACCCAGTACACTCGTGTATATATATATAACAAGGATGATTACGAAATTTCTACATGCAAACTATGATAAAACTATATTCAGTATATTGATCATCTGATTATTATATAATTATAATGTAATCAAAATTTCGTGCTGAGTTCCCGGTTCGGACCTATCTTCATTTGGTTTATGGCAGGGTTTCCTAATCTTTTGCGGACTCCTTTCTAACCCTGGTAATTTCCGCGGGCACCAAATTTTAGCCAAGCTTGGATACCTTGGGCTAAATTTATCCCGGAGTGTCTTTATTTTAAGAAAAATAATATTAAAAAATAAACCTTACTAAAATTTCAATATTTGACAAAATATTTGTTAGTGTATTAATATTTGGAGTTGTTTTGGACATACCACTAACCACTACCACGGGGGTCCGCCTCCACAGTTTGGGAAACTCTGGTCGATGGGACACCTTATCTACACTCCAACTCAACCTACCCCAACCACGACTTATCTAACCTAATCTAACTTAGATCGTCACATCGAGAGCAGAACTTTCGGTTCGACTCCCGTTGGAGAGACTCGCGCCTGTAGTCCAGTGAATAGTAAGTATCCTTCGTTTAAGACTATTGCAACACAAATACAGACGAAGCAAAATACACGAACACGTAAAAATGAATATAGAGAATTACCACCCCATGAAATCTTAAATAGTTTTAAAATTTAAATCCGACTGGAGCGATTCTACGATCTACGAGTAGATGAATCATTATTAACGAGTAGATGAACCATTATTAACGAGTAGATAAATTATTATTAACTTTTTTAAGGAATTTAAACCAGAAATTAATATTAAATACAATGAAATGATAAACTTTTGATAACTTTTCGATTAAAATATCAATTTAATATCCAAAAATCACGTTACAAAATGTTTGTAATTTTAAATTCTATATTCTTATGTAAATATGATTAGAAACCTGGCTCAAAACAATCCCAGATGAGCCGGGGGTACCTGGCTATGTGAGATGGAGAGTACAAGAAACCAACTCCCTACTTCACCAGACCAACTCGAGAGGAGGGGCGATAAGCTTGACCTTCGTGAAATGAGGAATAATCTAAGTCCCACATTAGTTTGTTTCTTCAATTTAGCTTTATTTCAATACATTGGTTTTGCGTTAGATTAAAGGAGGCACCATTTTCTAGATAATGTTTGAAGGGTACAGACGAAACGTCAGATTAGAAGTCAATAATAATAACGCGGGGGGAGGGGTGTTGTTGTTTAACATCCATCGCAACATGTAACGTTATATGATTGAGGGGACCTAGAGCTTTACGTGGTGGGATCTACGAGTCGCTACATAGTCTGAGTGCGGAGGACGGTCTCCCATCCAACTACTATCCAGCCAATATCGCTTAACTTCGTTGATCAACGAGGAGCGATGTTACGACATTGACTATGCGTAGCCCTAGTAGAAGTCAACAAAGCAGTAGCCTTGTTTTATTCCAGGATAGTCCTAACGAAGGTTTCTTTAGATGAAAAAAAATACTTTTCGTACTTTGGAGGCTTCCAAAACGTATAACAATAATAAAAGTTAATGAACGAAGGCTGGCCATGACTTTTAGTAAGGAGAGAGAGGTATGACGTCATGGATGCCCGTTCGTAGTTCAATTTCATAGCAACGATTCAGCTTCAGATTTTCCCATAGGATCTATTCCACGAGTCATATATCCCACTATGGGCCAACCACGCCTGTATATATCTATATTATAATGGAGCTAAGTGCGATATATATATGTAACCAAAAAAAATTTATAAATCCTTTACAAGGTGCCAGCCCCCTTCCCCCCTTTGGGGTAATGGGGGAAGGGTGGGGGTAAATGGGGGAGAGGGTGGGGGTAATGGGGGATGGGTGGGGTTAATGGGGAAACTCAGAAAAAAAAATAACTGCGATATACATATGTAACCAAAAAAAATTTATAAATCCTTTGCAAGGTGCCAGCCCCCTTCCCCACTTGGGGGTAATGGGGAAAGGGTGGAGGTAAATGGGGGAGAGGGTGGGGGTAATGGGGGAGAGAGGTGGGGGAGAGGGTTGGGGGAGGGGGGTGGGGTTAATGGGGAAACTCAGAAAAAAAAATGATAACCACCATCGATTCCGGTCAGGAAGATCATGCTTATCACAACTAATGGAACACTATAACAATATTATTGATGCACTCGAAACAATGAAAACTATGATTTGGCGGGCCGCAGGGCCCCCAATTACTGTCGGTTCAGTTATTTGGTCAATAAAACTATAGAAATGAACGCAGTCATGAAAATCTTAGGCTTCAAATCCGAGCTCATTGTATTAAGATTTGTGAAGCTTTAGATTTTCATGGCTGCGTTCTTTTCTGTAGTTTTATTGAATGAATAATTGGTTTGCCAGTAACTGGAAGGCCGCAGGCACCCCAATTACTGAGGCCCAAGGTGAGAGGAATAGGAATGATATACTTACTTTTGTTTACTTTTGTTGAGTTTGAACGACGGTTCAGGATCGACCTGCGGTCGACCCCTCTGCAGCATCCCGCCTCATTTGCGGGACTTGGTGAAGGAGGGAATTGCTCTCTGATCGCCTCCTGCCCTCGTAGCCAGCCACGCATGGCTGGTCAGGGACTTTGCACAAGAATCTGTCCAGCTGGTTCTTGAAGTTATTCACGTTGGTGTGCTGGAGATTCCTCACTTCTTTTGGAAGGACATTGAAAAGCTTTGGGCCCGTATTCTGAGGGTATTTTCCATCCTCGTTTTCATGGCTCCTTGTCCCACCGCAGCTGGGACCGTACAAAATCTGCCTCTTCTCTCATTCCAGTTTGTTTCTACTTCATTTCTGAGGTTAGGGACAGTGCCCTCAAGTATGTTCCATATGTATATTATTGTGTACCGCTCTCGCCTTCTTTCAAGAGAGTAGAGTTCCAGGGATTGTAGTCGAGACCAGTAGTCTTCACCTTCCGTTTCCTCTATCTTAGACGTAAAAGTCCTTTTATATAGCTTCAATGCTCGCAATGTCTCTTTTTCTGTGTGGGCTTGTGAGTACTGAGCAATACTCAATTATTGGTAGGACTAGACTCTTCCATAATTTGAGCATGATGTTTGCTTTTCTGCTGCGGAAGCTCCTCCAGATGATTCCCATTATTTTTCTAGCCGTTGTGATTTTGATTTTATAGTGCTCTCTGAATTCCGCATCCGACGACATTATTACTCCAAGATCCCTGACTTGTGGATTTGGTGTTATCTGTTTGGCTTGCGGAGTTTTGTACCCTTTTTTCTGTAGCTCTTTGTTATTACCATATCTTAGAAGTTGGAATTTTTCTTCGTTGAACTTCATATTGTTGTCTTCTGCCCACTGGAATAATGTTTCAATGTCGTTTTGTAGTATTCTTATGTCATCTTCGTTCAATATTTCCTTACATATCTTCGTGTCATCTGCGAAGCATGATACAATACTGTCCTTAATATCTGCATCAATATCTGCAATCATTATTATGAACAGCAAGGGAGCTAATACTGTCCCTTGTGGGACAGAGCTCACGACTTCCGAGACTTCCGATTTAACTCCGTTTACCACCACTCTTTGCGTTCTTTGCGTCAAGAAATTAAATATCCACCTTCCTAGCTTTCCAGTAATTCCTGTATCCTTAAGTTTGTGTGCTATGATTCCATGGTCACATTTATCGAAGGCTTTAGCAAAATCAGTATATATTACATCAATGTTTTGTCCTCGACACAATGTTCCTAATATTTTCTCCTGGTGGTCTAGTAGCTGTGACAGGCATGATCTACCCGCCCTGAAGCCATGTTGATTTGGGTTGTATGTCTTTTTCTTGTAGGTAGTAGGTAATTTTGGCTCTAATTATGCGTTCAAAACACTTTATAAGGTGTGAGGTGAGAGCCACTGGCCGATAATTTTTGGGCATTGCTCTGTTACCACCTTTAAATAGGGGGGCAATATTAGCGTTCTTTAAGGGGAGTGGAATTTGTCCTGTGTCGAGTGATTTCCTCCATAGTAAGTATAGCGGTTTTGCAATACTCTCTCTGCATTTCTTCAGAAATGTGGCACTCCATGTGTCTGGCCCTGGCGCTGAATTGTCTCGCATCTGTGATAAGGCCGTAATTACATCTCCTTCCGTGAACTCGAAGTCCATTAATAGGTTTGTGCCGGGATTGTTCTTG